>JAPDDN010000495.1:0-60000 GCA_027422405.1 Ptychobarbus kaznakovi
CAAACTAGTAACTTTAATAAAATCAACTGTTTCGAAACACTTTGGTTTTTGATACTAACTCGTGCGCGCGAGTTTTGGCACGTGGTCGTGTCCTTGACGGTTTGGCGTTCCAGTGAAATTAACCGCTTTAAAACCATCTTTTATAAGTCCACTTTTCCCGTAGTCCAAATAATCATCTTATAAATCCCCTACAGCTGTAGTTGAAGCGCACTACACAAGCGGCTCTGTTAAAACAGTGCAGTGTTTATATGTGCTGGTCTCTTGTTTCAGGGGGCTGAATGTGGTCTGGATCTCCTACAGCTGCTGCAGCTCTGATGTAAGTGTGATGTCTCTCTCTGTTTTGGGACCCCAGCGGTAGTCAGCTCTCCAGGCCAGTCCATGCCTGAGCTAGTGTTACACTGCTGGAAGAGAAAGGTGCTGCTGTTAGTGCTCCTCCAGGTTTGGCTGTTTTAGTGAATCCTGCTGTGTAGCACCGGTCAAGCTGTGCCTCCTGAGAGTGGTCTATGCTCACAGAATGAGACAGACCTAGTCTGGGGGCGAACACTCGTATCTAATGTGATCCTTGTAGTTGTAGGCTTGAGTTTTTAACTGACTGTTGTTACAGGTCACACAACACCCCTAAATACCGTGATCCAGTGGCCTGTTGTGCTGAGAGGTGAGCGTTTAGATTTTTCTCATTTTCTATTTGGGGCTGTACGATTGACAAATCATAGTTGCTGATTATTCCCTTGAAATACGATTATCACAGTTTACCTTAAATTATGTGTTTATGCCTTTGAATGAAGCACCTGCATGCCATATATTTCTATGAAAAGCTGCAAACACTTTTTATATATGTACTAAGACTAAAATGTCAGATACATCGGTTTTCTTTAAATAAAATAAAAAAATAAGTAGTTTTTTTTTATTTTTTATATATCAGTCACATTTGACCTGATGATTTCCCCCACCCTCTAATTATTACAGGATAAGGTAACTGTTCAAAGACCTGGACGGTCCATCAAGCAGATCATCCCGTTGTGGGTAAGCTTTTATTTCAGTGTTATGATCCAAGTTGATACCATCATGGCTGAACTGTTTCTCTGTGATGTCTTTTAAACTTGGAAGAGCATATGCAGGGTTGGCACTGATTTTTGTTGAGACTGTCTACAAAGATCTGACAAAGAAGCCTGCTACACTTTATTTACAGTTCACTGTCATGCTTTGTTTGACGCCTCTTTCTTTTGTTGTAGGGAAGATGTGTGAAGATCGAAGGAAATTAAGTTCTGTTCCTACGCCTTTACTATGTAAAGTTGAGCACGTAAAAGAGATCAGTGCTCACTGTTAACACTTAAAGTGGTTTATTGTATATTGATTATTTCTATAGAGATTCACTTTTCCCACATGTCGTTTAGTGGAAATGCCTAGAGCAGGCTTCGTCCTGGTCTTAGAGCCACTTCCCTGTTGAGTTTGGTTCTGTTCTCCAGCACACCTGGCTGTAAGCGAAACCCAAGACTTGGGTGTGCTTGGAGTTGAAACAAGACTCTGCAGGACTGTTTGTCTACGACCAGGAATGAGGAACCCTGACTTAATAATAACTGTATTCTACAGTCCAGAGACATGGGATGTCTGAAAGTGAATGTCAATGCTGTAGTTTGATTTTTTTAAAGAAAATGTAATTTATTAAATAAGATTTGCCTTGTTGGCATGCAGATCAATAATATATATTAGTGCTTTTAACACTGCAGCAAAAAATGAAAAATAAACACCTGAACCATATGATCACAGACTCTAGGGATGCTGCAGATCAAGTGTTAAGCTCAAATCTACTGGAAAGTGTTCTTCCAGGGTCAGGGCTGGACACCACTGCTTTAGACTGATATACAGAGAATAAATGAGGTGTCTGGAGTGACAATGTTTCTCCTTTGGTTCTGCTCTTGTTTTCAAAATGGAGGGAATTTTTATTGTCTGAATACTTGAAAAAGTTTTAAAATTGCACTGAGGATGACGTCTCCACAGTCCAGTTTTTTTTGTGTATAAAGATACATTTTAAGGATGTTCTTTAAAAAAAACAATCAATTAACCCTCTAAAGTGTCCACATCTTGGCCATTCCAGTGAAACCTCTGCTTGGATAATGCTGAGATTATGTGTACTTTCATGTAATGGATAAAGCTTTGGCAATACTGCGTATATCATGCCAATAAAGCTCATTTGAATGGTTATGCATGTGTTCATATTTGATCTGCATTAATCATTGCTTTGTGTAGAATGTGTTTCTGGACAATGAGTCCTCAAGCATTAACGGACTACACACAATATGCCTGGTGTTTGATTAACTGGAATGTAATCCCTGTAAACTGAATATAGATTGCTCCAAAGTTAATTAAATACTATTATTAATTGAAGCGTCGTCTACTTTGACATGCATATTTAAAAACAATTGCTTCTGGTCTTTCACTGTGTGCTATAAGTATAGTTCTCTGCTTTGACTGGGAAAAGCTCATGAGGCATCTTCACACAGTCAAGTTGAGACCGCTTGGTTTGATTCACTGGCACAGGGACATTTATTTATGAATGTCTGAGCTTTATTAGGGAAGTGTTAAGCTTGGGCAGTTATATCCCAGCTAACATTGCAATTTCAAACATAGTTTTTCTAGCCTACATCCGCTTGGGAGATTTTAGGTGGCTCCTATCTTGAGTGATGTTACAAACTTTATTTTAGTTAGAAATGGGGTTAGTTAATTAGTGATTGTAGATGAACAGTGCTGTACCATTTTCATAGTATGTTGTATTCTGTATGTGCTTTTTGTTCTTGTTTGTTTAATAAAACAATTAAAAATACAAATAAAAGCTAATCCGAATCTTACAAAAGACCAGTAATGTTTTTCTCGCTTTGGTATATTCAGATACAGAGAGTGTTCGTCTTAAAGTTTGGTTCATTACTGGAGAATTTGCACTTATGTAAATCTTATCACTAGTAAGGATGTACCGCAGTCCTTTGTGAGTACTGAATAAGTAATTAGGCTAGTTTGAAAAACTATTAAAATTATTCCACTTAAAAGATTAAACAAAACGAACGTGAGACAAAAGAAAAAAACAAAACGTTGAGATACAGTGGCATGCGAAAGTTTGTGAACCCCTTGCATAATCTGAAAATTAGAATTTAACAAATAATGAGAGATTGTATATGTTTTTTTTGTACTGTCCTGAGTAATATATTTGACATAAAATATGTTTGCATATAGTCCATAAGACAAAAACAAATAGATTAAATTATTAAAATAACCCCCTTCAAAAGTTTGTGAACCCTTGGCTCTTAATACTGTGTGTGGTTACCTGGATGACTGTTTTTGATATATATAATTGGAGTCAATGGGACTCACAGCTTTGAAAGAGAAAAAACATACACAGATGAAACCCTGCGGCTCCTGACACTTTCTTGCACAGACCGATAGTTTCGTGTCTTTAGACCTCAATTTATCGTCACGAGCCGCAGGGTTTAATTTGGTTTTGATTATGATTTTTCTCTCTCAAAGCCATGGGTCCCATTGCCTGCCATTATATGACTGACAGACTACAACGGGTTGAGTTAAACATCTTTGTGTTCTACTGAAGAAACACAGTCACCTACATCTTGAATGTCTTGCAGATAAACATCACATTTTCATTTTGGGTGAACTATCCCTTTAATGTGACAAATACATCACATCAAAATTCCTTCTTGTATAAGGTTAATAATGTGACATACATGTCACCGCAATATCTTTGTAACTTGTTTTATATCAATTTGTTGAAGAAATGTATTAAAATCAGGTTAAGAGTAATCTAGGATATGTTATTAAAATATTAGAATTGTTGCATGGGTTGAAACATACCTTTAGTGACAAAAACAAGCATTTAAAAATGGCTGACACTGCAACACGTGCTAACCAGACAGGACACCATTTTGGAAATGCTGCCATGGCAACAAAAAATGCTCACATTGTCACATGACTGAACCTGGGTGTTCATTATATGTCACTCAGGGACTTCCTGGGGTGAAAGTGGGGATAATGCTTTAAAAAGACCTTTCCAGATAATCACCAGTGTTTGTGACACATGGGTTATGGGTTAAATATGCAAAAGATGCTGTAAAACGGAAGAAATCTGCAGGACGTGGAGGATTTTTCTGAAGAACGGTGCTCAGTTTAACTGTTCAGGACAAGGGACTCATGAACAGTGTTGGGGAAAGTTACTTTTAAAAGTAATGCATTACAAAATTGCGTTACTCCGCTACTCCCTAAAAAAGTAACTAATAACATTACTAAGTACTTAGTTACTTTTTATAGAAAGTAATGCGTTACATTACTTTCACGTTACTTTTTAAATATGAGCAGGGCTTGATTGTTTGTTTTTTAATTCAAGAAGTTATATTTATAGCAAATATAAAAACCCTTCACACCAAAAAGTGTAATGAATAAACTCAGACTGAAGGACGAGTAAATCACGTCTGTACAGAAGAACACAGAAGAAGAAGTTCAACACTCTTCAGCAATAAAAAACCATGAAGCACAATTGTTAGTTTATCTAAAGTAATTTTTGTTTATTAGTATGGTTGAACTGGATCATCAAAGGTCAGCAGTAAACACATCGGATGAAAAAAAGAGATTAGATATGTTTGTGTTTGTTTAAAATATTTAATTATTGCATGTTTGCGTCATATTCTGAGTTTGGTATTTCAATGTTTGATTTCATTTTGATGAATACTGAATCTGTTTTTTGCGAGTGGGATGAATTAAAATGCATTCATATTTAGTCTAGATTAGATCTACAGTAAGATCATGTTTACAACGGCGCACTGTCAGTCAATAAATGGAAAAGTAATGCGTTACTTTACTAGTTACTTGAAAAAAAAGTATTATTATACATAACTTGCGTAACTTGTAATGCGTTACAACCATCACACACACAAAAAAACAGTCGTAGATCATCCAGGTAACCACACACAGTATTAAGAAAGGGTTCCCAAACTTTTGAATGGGGTAATTTTCATAATTTCAGCTATTTTATTTTGTCTTGTTGACTATATGTGAACATCTTGTATGTGAAATATGTTACTCAGGACAGTACTAAATAAAAACATAGTAGCAATTTTGTATGATCTCTTATTTTGGTAAAAGTATTCACATTTGCACAGATTCTGCAAGGGGTTCCCAAACTTTCGCATGCCACTGTACTTGTACTGGGTTCATGATTCAGCTTAATGAGCGCCAGCGCCTCTATAGGGGAATAGCAACTTTATTTAAATTAAAAAAATAAATAACATTTCGCAAATCGCACAGAATTTCTTACACACACAAAGACACGATACAAATGTCCATACAACGTATAGATTAAAACAGAATAAATCAATAACATGATTAAAAGAGTCTGTGGCCCTGAAGTCACGTGACGCGTGCAGTAACGTGACTCTCTGAGAAACGGGAAGAAGACAGTTCGTGATTCTCTCAGCTGTATAACTTTATTCTTTCAAGAAGACGCACACAACATTCATATCCAGACGACACACGTCCATCTCTGTCGGTGTTTTATCATCCGGTAAGTTCGCAGAGAGTTGATGTTTACACTGGTGTTTACATTGTTTGATACCATTCTAACACCACGCTGGTTTTCTGCCAGTTTCGACTCTTTCAGCATGATCTGAACATTAATCTGAGTATGATGAATACCTTCTGCTTACTGTTTTTCGACAGGGTTATAGTGTCAGCGAAGCGAAAACGAAACTGTATTGTGTGCTGCATTATGCAAATTAACAGACAGTCACAAGTATATTAGATAATAATGTGCACGGAGGAAATTAATAACTTTCTGTCTTATAATGTAGAGGAATTCCTGGAGAAAGAGGAACTGTAGCCCAGATTTGTATTTCAGCATTCATTCAGTTATCATGGGCTTGATTTGTTCAGGCTCTTTGTCTTCCAGTATCAGTGGGAACTGTTTGATATATTGTGCAGTTATGTGTCCATCTGCTAATACTAGTAATTATCTGTCAAAACCTGTGATGATGATGATGCATGTGATCAAAATGAGATCACATGGTCTAGAGATGTCACAGTCAAAGATGAACCATCAGGTGTTTTTAAAATACAAATAACAGTGCATTGATTTTCTGATAAGTGTGGCCCAAATGTAGAAATTGAGTAGTTGACAAATACCACCTTTTTACTGTCAACATCAAGATTATAGATTGAAAATATAAAGGACAGTGTATGATTTACATGCTGTAACTGTTTAGCTTTTCTTGAAAGTTTTTTATAATGATATCACAATAAAATTTTAGTCTTTTATGTTCAATGAAATGCTTCTGCGAGGTCATGGATTATTTTATTAAAAGCTCAGATATTCAGCATAACTACATACCTAGAAATTATATGAAAAATATGTATTAAAAATATATTAAAATAAACTGTTAAAAATGTCGATGTAGTTTGACGTTGCCCATGTAACCCCGTGATTTTACAGTCACAGGTGACATTATGAAAGCTAAAAAAGTCCTCCGAGAGGAACACGCGCTCACTGACTCAAAGCAGAAGAGGAAGTGCAGAAATGTCCACTTTTCCATTCTTGTGTGATCTGTGTGTGTTCAGGTCATGGGCTCTCTGTTCCGCAGTGAAGAGGTCTGTCTGGTCCAGATCTTCCTCCAGTCGGGATCCTCTTACAACTGTGTCAGTGAACTGGGAGAGCTGGGAATAGTGGAGTTCAGAGATGTGAGAGAATCAATGCTTGCAGAAACCCTTTGTTTACGTGTTTTATAAAGTGTCTTTACCTTACATTGACGCGTCTTTGTTTGAAATCCTAACCTCAGCTGAATCCAAATGTGAACGCGTTCCAGAGGAAGTATGTGAACGAGGTGCGGAGATGTGAGGAACTGGAGAAAAGCTTTGGTGAGTCGGTCGCTCCTCAACTCAGGGTTCCTGCGCGCTTCGGAAAAGTTTAAGTCAGTTCCAGATCTGGAAAAGTATGGAAAAAAGAAAGCCGAGTATGGAACAATATGTGCATTTGCAGACTTTTGCCCCCATTTAATAGAAAATTAAGAATTTGATGAAAATCAATGCAGGTGATTGTCAAACACGACTGAATGAATTCAATGTGCACTTTTTCACTATGCAAAATGTTTTGGGATTCTTCTGACAATATTCTTAGTACCGTAGGACATAGCCTCGGGAACTTTTGCAAGAATAAAACATATACAGGTTTTTATGTGCGCACGAGAAACCATTAAACTTTGCATATGAGCCACCTATTGTGCCATCAGCCCATTTAGCGCCGAGGTGTCTTGGCCACCACAGAATGTGCGTTAGTCCGAAGACCTTGAAATATGACATAATGCATTAACGAATGCCACATTTTGAACACTTTTTTTTTTTTACAATACCAGTCTTTTTTTATAGACCCTTGAACTTGGCAAATAGGACAATGCACATAGCTGTATTATCCCATCAGGCCATTTACTTTACTTTTTAGTCATTTAGCAGACGCTTTTATCCAAAGCGACTTACAAATAAGAAAAAATACTAAACTAAAGTTAAAACTCTATAAATACATATATACACATTTAAGAAAATGAGAAATTCAATAAAATGACAAATGCATGCAACAACATTTCAAAACTAAACATTTAAATGAAAACAAAAATAAAGCTAAAAACATTTCAAAATATTAAAACAACAAAAGGTATGAGTATAACAATGATTCTAACATGAAACTAAGCCAAACACCTATATATATATGTTATTTCATTTCCATGTAGTATGTTGAAGTAACGTTACTAAAACTAAAGAAAATACCTATAAAGACATAAAAAATTCAATACATAATTTATCTAAAATTAAAATAGATAACAAATCAAACGGCAGTAGTTTATCAGTAATCCTAAAAAAACAACACTGTTAAACACACATGCTAACAAACAACAACAATTTACATATAGTACATTGGTTATACAAACTAAAACAGAAGTGAAACAAGCAGTAAGAAAGAAGAGAAATAAAAAGCGATACTTATTTGATGCCATAGTTTTTCTGCGTCTGCAGAGGATGTGCTGAATAATTGGACATTATATTAGAGGTACTACCATAAGGAAAGCCAAACTTTGAGCAAGTAGATCTCTATTACTTCATGTGCATCCATGCTCTCACTTTATTCATAGTAAGATGGCAGTGATGCACAAAGAAAATGGGTTATATAAAACTAGAAATTGTAATGCGTAAGAATAGTTTCTCAAGGGCACAAAAATTGTGTGCATGCAAAATCATTATCATTAGAGAAAATCAATGTTAAAAAACCCTGAAAAAATATATTTACAGATGACTATAATATATAAAAAATATAAATCTGAAACTAGTGCTGTATGAACATTTATGTTAAATATGGTCGGGAAATCTACTGAGAGGTTTTGAGTCTGGAGAAGGATGAATTTTGTAGGAATTAATTCTTTCACACATGTTCCTCATGCTATTGTGCTCGAGTCATCAGAACACATGATTACAAAGAGGACGGTGTTTGTTTTGGAAAACATTTGGTTAAATGTAACCGCTTCCTGCTTTGGAGCAGTTTGTTATCAGCTGATGGTATTTGGGCCATGCACATCTTTAAATTGTTAAACCATAGCCGAATATCTGTGTAGTTTGCTGCAATCAAAGCAATCTTTAATTTAGTAATGCAGTAATTTACTGCTAATAAAAGTACTTTCATTTACTTAAAAAAACATATTGTACAGTTTTTACTGTATTTTTGAGCAAATAAATGCGCTTTGGTGAGGATAAGAGGCGTATTATGGGGCAGTTCCCCCAAAAATGAATATATGCTGTTAATTTACTCACAAGTTATAGTTTTTTCTTCAGTAGAACAGTAAAGAAGATATTTTCCCGAAACTGTGGTCCTTGGTCATAAAATGCAAGTCAGCGGCTACAGCTTTTTGAGAATAAGAAGCATTAATTAATGCACATGGCTCCTGACAATATATTGAGGTTTTATGAAGTGAAACGATCGGTCTGTGCAGAACATTGAACATTATTTATAACATAATTACCTGTAATCTGGAGCCTCGGGCAAACGGGGAAATCCTGGTTCTTTTCTGTGAACTGGGCCGGTTGCATAAAAAGTTGACTCTAGTCTTAAAAGTTAGTCAGATAATATTTTCTTCAAGACTGGCCATATTTTTTTCATTTAAAACTTTAGTAAATAATAAGACTGCTTGCCCTTTGGTGAACTGCTAGTTGGTCAGACTAGTACTTAGGTCACTATCTTAACATAGAGGCTTAGTTGTATGAAACTGGCCCTTGGCTCTTTTGGAAAGTTTGTTTAATCATGCTATGATGTCATGTATACACAATTACATTATTAAAGCACCCATTAATGATGTGACACATGGATTCGTACATGTCTAAATCGTATAAAGTGAATAAACTTGTCTTCATTAGCTCACCTTTCTACATAAACACTGTCATTTTATGTTGGCTTGAAGGATTTTAAACGGTCACTTTCTTTGTTCCAGGGTTTTTGGAACAGGAGATTTTCCGCAGTCTCTCTCAGAAGCTGCAGCCCCCCATCCCGACCCCTCCGGCCCCTCAGCCCAGAGAAGTCCTCACCATCGAGGAGGAGAGTGAGCGCTTGGCCCGAGAGCTCAGGGAGGTTTGTCACTTTGTGTGTTGTTTCCATGCAAATGTGTTTTATGTCTGCTTTTTGTAAAAAAAAAAACATGAAAACAGGACCCTATTTGCTTTCTTTCTTCTCCTAACTACACGTGCAACAAGATTCCTGCAACAAACAATTTGTCTGTCCACACCAGACGCGACAGAATCAATCAAATATCACAGCCAATCAGAAGCGCGTGTGGGCGGGCTCTCTCTGGAAGAGCTCTGCACTCGCAACAAAACGTTTGAAGTTTATACATAAATATTAAACCTTTGTAACATTATTAAATGTTACTGAGTGACTGATAGCATCTTTGTGCAATAAGCTTGTTTGCTTTAATTTGTTTTCAAGATCTGAGGTAAGCTATATGTCATGCAACATGATGGTGTTTGGTGATGAGTTTGTGGCTCATTTAAAGTCACACCAGAGGTGTTCAGCTGCTTTCTGCAGACCAGTCAAGTTCTTCCACACTGACTGAATCATCATTTCTCTTTGATTCTTGTCTTATACACAGAGACACTGTCATGTTAGAATAGAAAAGGGTCTTCTGTCCAAACTGTTGCTATAAAATTAGAAGCACACAATTCCCTAGAATATCATTATATGCTTAAACATTAAGATTTGTACTCATGGAAATTACTAAAGTAGTCAAACCTTTTATTAAAAGGGGGTGACCAATACTTTTGGCAGTATAGTGTATTTTGAATAATGTGAGCAGTCAAACAGTTGCTGGTCTCCATTGACTTCCATAGTGTTGTTAAAAAATAAAAAGTCAGCGGGGAGCAGAAACTGTTTGGTTACCAACATTCAACTTGAAAATAATTATATTTCTGTTTAATGGAAGAAAGAAACTCATACAGATTTGGAACAACTTGAGGTTGAGTAAATGATGGCAACGTTTTTATTTTGGGTGAAATCCCTTTAACTAAATGTTTTTCAGTGCTTTCCTGCACCAGTGTCTAGTCACATTTCCATTGTCATTATTTCCCTGTTAATGCATCACATTTAGTGTTGTTTATTAAGTCTGGTGTAAGTTGTCATGTCGTCTCTAATGCTGTCCGCTTGTGGTTTTGTGCAGGTGTCCAGGAACAGAGACAGTCTGCGGTCTCAGTATACTCAGCTGTGTCAGTACAGAGGGGTTTTAAAACAGACACATTCACTCACAGCCTCACAGGTAGGAACTGCACTTTACTGTCACAATACATCCACTTCCTTCTTTTCCACGCAAGCCTCAGTCTGGTTCATGTATGTCACAGGCCCCGCTGGTGTCGTTTGAGCCCGTGGGTCTGGCAGAGAACCGGCAGGACGTCCGGCTGAGCTTTGTGGCCGGCGTGGTTCATCCGTGGAAAGCGCCCGCCTTCGAGAGGCTGCTATGGCGTGCTTGTCGTGGTTACATCATTGTGGACTTTCACGAGATGGAAGAGAAAACTTGAACATCTTGATTCTGTGAGACATAAAGCATTAATAAATACTGTTAGATTCTTGCATAACCAGATGAGGATGTACATGTTAGAACATAACAGTGTATAAGATGTTATAGTGTTTTTTATTATTATCATTAGATTGTAGAAACATACAATCAACACAAAAATTATTCAGACACCAGATTTTTTTATTAGTGGGTGCATGATACTATAGTTCATTTATGTAAGTGAGGATAGCAAAATAAAGTAAACTGACAGATTATACCCAAAAATTCTTCATACAGTTGACTATCAGTAAAATAGATCAAAATTTTGACACTTTGACCCGATAACAAGTGTTTTTTCTTTACTTGATAATGTGACATTTTTACACCACAGCCTGAACGAAATCAAGCATTGCTTGGTAATTGGTTGAGCTAAACTGGTATTATCTAATTATGTACTTAAATTTAATAGCTTTCAACCGAATTCATTACATACCTTCCTGTCAAAGTCATCTGACATGACACAGTCATGACACAGTTTAATGAGTTCTTCTCATATTCTATAGTGAATAAACTGATATAGTGTGATAAAAGGTGTCTGAATAAATGTTGTTTTCCTCAGGGTGAGGAGGTGCAGTGGACCGTGTTTTTAATCTCGTTCTGGGGAGATCAGATCGGTCAGAAAGTCAAGAAGATCTGTGACTGGTAAGTGATCTGGATCTTCCCACAGTCCTGAAAAACCTGGACATTTACCAACCGATTTAAACCGTGTGATTTCTACACTGAACTTCTAACGAATCCCAGAAAACTCATGGAAATGAACAAGTTCTTGAAAAGGTCATGGGAAAGTCCGTGCTGAAGTATTTCTTTGGCTACTTCTCTCACAAACTGATCTCTATAAAATACATTATCCAGTCATCTGGAACCAGAAAAAAACAATGACTATTTATAAACCTTGTGGAAACCTTGTCCTGATGGGAAAATTATGAATATTTGAGAGTATTTTCCCTCTTTTTTAACCATCTGTCACATTTTAAGTGTTGATTAGGAGTGACAAAAATACTTGTTTTTCAAATACTTAAAATAAATTTTGAGTAAATATTGTAATTAATGCTCAATTAATTTGATACAAAATAAATGCATTGTAATTACTAGCACATTTAATATTGACTGACTTGTAAGTTGAATCCATAAAGGTGGTATTAAACGTTTGGTGAATCTCTTTTTATGTTTTTATGAGTTCACAGTCAGCACAGCCTTTTCTGATACTACAGACTCATGTCTGGTCAAATCACACCTAACTAAATATATCACATCCATGAGTGTCTATTTACACTAACTCCGCCCACCATTACAAAAGACTTACCTGTCATCAGCTCCAGTGGCGCACATGCTCAAATGTATGTCGCATTCATTTTGATGCGATCGACCCAGGTTCGAATCCGCCCTTTTGGCAAACAGTTTTTTTTCTTCTCCCTTTTCAAATTTAGGTAGGGAGGGCTTTGTTGTCCCAATTAAGGTGGCATCCATTTACTAATTTGAATTTAAATTAAAATGTACACTCAATAAGTTATTATTGCGTACTGTTTTATAATGTACTACAATCCTGAGGTGCAGATAATTGTCACTAATGACAAGTAGTATAAATGGCAGAACATCTAGCTACTATAACAGTATAAATAGCATCCATTGTTAAGAAAATATGCTATTTGCACTTATAGCCTCTGCTTTAAAAAAAACTTGTAATTGAATAAATGTAATGACTTGTAATTGGTTCATTTTAATACAAAATGTTCGGTTTAGAGGTAGTTAAACATATGCTGGACTTTATCATTCATAAATGCAATTTGTGAACAGGTCCACCCTAATAAAAAAGTTATACATTTAAAATACATTTATTTCATACTAAGTATAGTTCAAATCTATTATTAACATATTTACTGATACATAACTCGAGTCTGATATAACAATTATAATTAAACATTATTTGGCATACTACTTGTGCACAATGCACATTTCTTAATATTAAGTCTAAAATGTGTTTTAATGTCACTTTTGATGAGGATTGTATGCAAGATATTTAAAGTGCACCTTGCAGTAGTTCCACTTTAGCACAATCAAATATACTACGCATATCTTTAGTTGGACTTCACCACAATTAAACTGCATTAAGTACTAAATTAGTTGTTCCAGTTTAGCAGACTTTAAGTATACCAGTTTAGTATACTAAAAGTACAATTGCAGGGCATTTTATTAAGTACATAAATATGAAAATGTATTTGTAGTATACTTGGCATGAAATAAATGTATTTCAAAATAGATTTGCGTATATTTATTTTTCACTAGGGCAATGTAGTTCTTCCTTGTTTATTCAGTTTTCTGCTATGCTCCACAAACACACAGCTTCCACACACAAACATTCCCCTACCCTGAGAGCCAGGCAGAACGAGAGGAGACTCTGAGTGGACTCCGAGGAAGAATCGAGGACATCAAATCAGTAAGTGCACTGTTAATCACAGTCAACACATTTTCATTTTTTCACTTCCGCTTTGTTAGTCTCTGTAAACATACAGTCTCAGAGCTTCCTCACCGTGTGTCTGTGTTCCTCCGCGGCTGTAGGTCATGGGTGAGACGGAGCAGTACATGCAGCAGCTGCTGGTGCGAGCGCTGGCCCGTCTGCCCGAGTGGATTGTGCAGGTTCAGAAGTGTAAGGCCGTGCAGACCGTGCTGAATCTCTGCAGCCCATCCGTCACTGATAAGTGCCTGATCGCAGAGGCCTGGTGCCCCGTGAGCCAGCTGCCCGCCCTGCAGAGCGCCCTGAGAGAGGGAGGGGTGAGCGTCCACCTTCACTACACATCTGTCCCTGTCAGGACTGTCATTTTTATTTATATAGCACAACATTAAAGGGATAGTTTACTCAAAAATGAAAATTAGCCCATGTTTTACTCATCCTAGGTGTACATGACTTTCTTCTTTCAGACGAATCCAATCGGAGTTATATTAAAAATTATCCTTGCTATTCCAAGCATTAGAATGGGAGTAGGCGGGTGTTTTTGTTCAACAGTAACATTAAGGAAAATATTCCTATTTAAAATGTTATAAATACTTTTTTCTCACTTCTGCTGACTGTCATACGTGAAGCCGTTCCGGCGGATGACATAGGACATACGCGTCAGCAGAAGTGAATATATGTGAAAATATGGATATTACTCTTACAAAAACGCATGGATTCACTACAGGAGGCCTTTAATCACCCCCCGGAGTCGTATGAGGCATGTTTTATTATAGATGCGTGTGCTTTATTTGACTACTTTTGGACTGTTGAACAAAAACACCCGCCTAGCTCTACTAATGCATATGCTTGGAAGGGAATATTAGTGCACCGCATACTGCAAGGTCAGGTTGAACACGTTGTATTGTGAGATGCATTAATGTGCTTTATTTTTTGAGGGATATAAAATTCAAAGATTTGAGGCATATAATTTAATAGATGTCAGAACTCTCCTTCTAATATCACAATGAAGGAAATATTTCTTGAGAATGATTTTTTTTTAAAGAAAACCTTTAGAAGTTTGGTGT
Source organism: Ptychobarbus kaznakovi (assembly GCA_027422405.1). Lineage (NCBI taxonomy): Eukaryota > Metazoa > Chordata > Actinopteri > Cypriniformes > Cyprinidae > Ptychobarbus > Ptychobarbus kaznakovi. The sequence goes on from JAPDDN010000495.1 coordinate 14,643, forward strand.
GATATTTTGTTATTCTTTCATATAAATGTAGTTTTTAATAAAACCCCAAAAATGAGTGTGCTGCAACCAACATGCAGAAAAACACCTGCAATAAAACATAATCTCATAATAGAAGACATGATATCATACAGAGCAATGTCATATTATTCAACTCCCCAAATAATAATATTGAATGAATGATAGTTGTTTAAAAAAAGTGGAGAAAGGAGAAAGCTACAGTAGAAACTTCCATCCATCCATCCACACCCTTGGTGAGAAGGTGTGTGTGGCACAGATTCTCTCTCTCCTCTCACACTCACTCACTCACTCTCACACACACACACACACACACACACACACACACACTCTCTCACTGCATTAGTCTCTCCATTTCACCTGCTGTATGTTGCATGTCTTTGGCATGTTGGGAAACCCATGCAGTGAGATCATGCAAACTTCACACAGGAAGACCTCTTATCTCTGAAACCTGTCTTTCTCTCTCAGAGGAAGAGCGGCAGTAGTGTGGACTCTTTCTACAACCGCTTGCCGGCCAACACGTCTCCCCCGACAATCTTCCCCACCAACGCCTTCACTGCAGGATTCCAGAACATAGTCGATGCCTATGGAGTGGCGAGCTACAGGGAGATGAACCCAGGTGACGCACACTCACAACACACCACTAGTTTAAGGGGGTCATCAGGTGCACATTTTCCTCAAGTTCATATGATTCTTTAGGGTCTTTATGAAAAGTCTGTAACATAGTTTGGTTAAAATGTTCTTAATGGTAATGTAAAACACCCTTTTTACCCTGTCAAAAACAGCTCTGTATTATCAATATTCAAATTATTACACACAAAATATGATCTATATTCAAATTTAAAAGGCATAATTTCTGTTAGGGGGAAAAGGGCTTTTGGCTTCTCTCCTGAGGCCACAATAGGGCACATTATATTACTAATGCACGTTTATTCAAAACAATAAAATAACACCACTATCTGTGAAAAAATGTATAATGTTTAAAATAATGCTTATAAACTAGAGATCGACCGATATATCGGTTGACCGATATTTTTCCCGATATTTAAGCATTTTACCATAATCGGTTATCGGTTTTGTAAAAAAAAAATATCGGTTTTGAATATTTTTTTTTTTACATACATAATTATACAGAGTATAACCAGCAGTGAAATTTTGTTCTCTGCATTTGACCCATCCAAGTACACACACACCTGGAGCAGTGTTCACTCAGGAAATGCTCCAGCACGACCACCGCATGTAACTTTATACAAGATTCACTCGTTTGAAACACGCTGAATTATATTAACATTTACTATAGAACCATTATTTCGCCAATACACATCTAAATAAATACATCTCTATCGAAATTAATTGTTTATTTTCTCCACAAGCGATCGCATTTGAGTAGTTCTGTGTAAATGCATAGATAAAACCGCGCTGTCAGCAGTTATTTCATAATCTAGAATGACAAAAACATTTTAATAATTCTGACAAAACATGCCAGTTAAGAAATGCAATAAAATACAATGTTTTGTTTGTTATAGCTTATTTCAATATTATTATTCAGTGAATTAACATTATCCAGTGCATTATTATTATTCACTCTTTAGCCTATTAAACAGCTTATAAACCTAAAACTGTAGTTTAAAATGAAGTTGATATTTTGTTTGAGTTTTCCGTCTTTTCCTTAGGTTTTAAATAAGCCTGTAAGCGCCGTGCGTGTTTTACTTTGACTTTAATATCAGCAGCAATTCGGCGTCAAGCAGTGTTTAAATAAAAAACAGCAAATACTGTGGAACCAAATAAATGAGAAACGAATGTTTTTTTTTTTTTTAAACATTATCACTTAGATCAGGGGTAATAGATCGTATTCACCTCTCTACGTATTCTGTGTTTAGGAGGAGAAATACGGTTCTCATGGCGCTGTGAATACAGACTGAACGGTGGCTCAAAGCCGCTGTATGAGTATATGATACACAAACTACTGCTCTCGCTGGATAAAAGAAGCCAGTGTCACACTAGTACACACAAGTTTGGATGGGCAAGTTTTGTAATCAAGGTAAAGCTGATTACAGTGACATGATCGTGCATTAGGCGCGCGTTATGTCCGTTATAAATGATGCGCAAACGAACCGTGTATGTGCGCTCTCGATCACTATAACATCATATTTCTGCTTGAATACAGCTCAGTATATAGTTGAATACAGCGACGTGAATAATAATAAAACACTATTTTATTTATTATTATTCAATTAATGCAACATAAAGATACATCACAACAAGCCTTTTTAATTATTTATTTAATCTGCATTTGATCATTTATTTACTTTTCACTTGGTAGATCTCGGTGAGTTTTCTCCCAGACTTAGATTAATGTCAGACTCAGAAGTCAAAACGGGCGCTTTTACATTTGGTTTTGAAACTCTTCCACATCGTCTTGTCTGTGTCACCTCACTCTTCTTGTCTGTGTCACCTCACTCTTCTTGTCTGTGTCACCTCACTCTTCTTGTCTGTGTCACCTCACTCTTCTTGTCTGTGTCACCTCACTCTTCTTGTCTGTGTCACCTCACTCTTCTTGTCTGTGTCTCCCGCAATCGTCTTGTCTGTCACCTCACTCTTCTTGTCTGTGTCACCTCAATCTTCTTGTCTGTGTCACCTCACTCTTCTTGTCTGTGTCTCCTCACTCTTCTTGTCTGTGTCTCCTCACTCTTCTTGTCTGTGTCTCCTCAATCTTCTTGTCTGTGTCTCCTCACTCTTCTTGTCTGTGTCTCCTCACTCTTCTTATCTGTGTCTCCTCACTCTTCTTATCTGTGTCTCCTCACTCTTCTTGTCTGTGTCACCTCACTCTTCTTGTCTGTGTCACCTCACTCTTCTTGTCTGTGTCTCCCGCAATCGTCTTGTCTGTGTCACCTCACTCTTCTTGTCTGTGTCACCTCAATCTTCTTGTCTGTGTCACCTCACTCTTCTTGTCTGTCTCGCCTCACTCTTCTTGTCTGTCTCGCCTCACTCTTCTTGTCTGTCACGCCTCACTCTTCTTGTCTGTGTCGCCGCAATCGTCTTGTCTGTGTCGCCTCACTCTTCTTGTCTGTGTCGCCTCACTCTTCTTGTCTGTGTCGCCTCACTCTTCTTGTCTGTGTCACCTCACTCTTCTTGTCTGTGTCACCTCACTCTTCTTGTCTGTGTCACCTCACTCTTCTTGTCAGTCATCTCTCTTCACGTGATAAATTAAATCTGATCTGTGATGTAGAGGTCTGCGCGGGACTATTTTAGGTTTTATTCCGCTCCCGCGATATATTCTGTTTGTTCACATTTCTGATGAAAGACAGAGATAGGCTAACAAATAAAAGTTTAGTCTGCACAAAATTGTATTTATTTTATTCGTCTTGTCAAGAGTCTTGAATGTATTGACTGATAAATGTCAATAACATTTTGCTGCCAACACGGAATAAAGTTTCACAGAGAGGAAAAAAGTTATACAAAAATTGTAATCCCTATTATAATTTGTTTTGTCAGGATATAATTCGTTTAGGCTAACATTCAGCCTACAACACAATAGGAAAAAAATGTAGGTTTAGCCTAATAGCTATTTTATTAGTCTTGTCAAAACACTAAATTCATTTAACATCTTGCTGTTAACACAGTGAAAAGTGCAGCAGAGAAAAATAAATAAATTCGACACAGTCTGTCATTTAAAATGATAGGATAAGCATAATACAAAAAAAAGGAAAGAGAATTGCACGTCCTTCAATGACAGCAGAGTAAGAAATCCCGCGGAGTAATAAATCTGGTCGGGACAGCCGTCAATGCAGACCTAGACTGCTGTGATGCAAGACTCTCGTTCGTTCGGTGCGTTGCATTTAGCAGCCGCGTTCAGTTTTAATTTTAGTGTCCTCTATCTGAACAAATTTATTTGTATTACTATAAAAACAATCTAAAGGACGGTGCCACGGTGAGCAAGTGATGTAACAGTGTTGCGGCTTAACACCAGTATAACCGTCATCAGGTCTATCGCGGCAAGCCGACTTCACTCTGTTATTTATTTACTTTATAACAGTAAATAAATATCGGTTCTGAATATCGGTTATCGGTACATAAACGTATAAATAATCGGTATCGGTTATAAAAAATCAATATCGGTCGATCACTATTATAAACCATATATAATTACATTGCTTAATAATTAGAAACAAAACCGCATCATGCATGTATATGTGTAGTTTCATTTCCAGAGATATCACTGACTTGATTGCACAGATACTATTTAAACTGAACTGAGCTGGACGATGCTATCACTGAATTCAATAATGAAATTCCTTTAACTCAAAAATGTTCTTATTTTGATATTGTGCAGTTGTTTTGACACAATTTGTATTGTTAAAAGCGCTATATAAATAAAGGTCACTTGACTAGTTTAATACAAAGGACCGAAAACCAATCACAAAGAGCACTTTTTGTCTTTTAAAAACATGAGAGGCAGAGGGATGCAGAAAAACCGCCATAAAGTCTCGAGTTTTTTAAAAGTTGAACTTACATTAATTTGACATGGTTTTCTAAACATGCTGCTCTCTTGTGCGAGACGCGAGTGCCACGATTATAGATTAGAATTTTTTGACAGCCCTAACAACCACTGCTATGTTCATTACTACATCCAACAACAAAACACCTCAATCGACAATCTTGGGAGGGGCCTGTGCAGAACCACGTCACTCTGCCAAGAATCTGTGAACTGCTTGATTTGAGAAAGGGGTTATGATTTATGGGGATTTTATAAAAGCACTGGGTGGATTTTATCATTATAGGGTGGTTGTGTACACACACTGCCAACACACGTTTATGTTCAAACAACTTGTAAAAGTGAAGTTTGCATCCGATGACTGCTTTAAAAGAAGCTTAACTTTATTCTCATGCATCTTTTACTGTCTGCTTTCACACGTCTGCAGCTGTCTACACCATCATCACGTTTCCCTTCCTGTTTGCCGTCATGTTCGGGGATGTTGGGCACGGTCTTCTGATGACGCTGGTGGCTCTCTGGATGGTTCTGGAGGAGAAGGATCCGAAACTGAGGAAAAACACGAATGAAGTAAAAAACATGACACATGCACACATTTTCTTTTCTTTTTGTCCAACACTTTAACAACTTGCGTTTTTGATACTGGAATTTTTTACTTCGATACAATACCTTATATAATAAAAAATATTCGATAACCGTGAAACAAATGTCACAATATTAAGGGCGTAACAATTTAAATGATGTCCAAGTTGAGACAATATAGCTCTGAGGAGGATTATATGATAATATTAATAACAATAATAATAACGTTCTTCATATTTTTCTTATTTTAGGAAGAAGAACATATTGTATGCGTGTAACTTCATTACAAATTTGTATAAAAGTGTATAAAATATTTTACTTAACACTGCAGCAGTAAAGTTACAATACTTATGACTTAATTTCTTCACTTACAAGAGTTAATAAACCCTCAAGCAGAAAACTGCAAAAAGACCTATAGGTCAGGGGTGTCCAGTCCTGCTCCTGGAGGCTCACTTTCCTGCTGAGTTTAGCTCTAGTGCTAATTAAACTCACCTTAACCAGCTAATCAAGTCTGCGGATCTCTAGGGCTGTGTTCCACTTCACATTTAGACACACTTCCCTAAGCACTTCCCCTCGGGGAAATCCCTGCTGCCATTTTGAAGTGCATTTCACTTCGTGAAGTAGACAAGGGAAGTTTATATGGACAGACCCTCGACCCCTCGATTTTCATACTTTTGATGTACATTTCAGGCAGCTCCATTCACCACAATGCAACATGATTTACCTCCACCCCAAACAACTCTTATATCAATTATTCAATTATAACTATTTTAATATAATTATATCAGTTATTTTTTATACATTTATTTATAACCACATATATCTTATACATAAAGAACCTATATACCTTATACATAAGTAACACGTATACCTATATACATAAAGATTGGTGCATCCATGGTTCAACTCAGACATCTCCATCAGGCCAAAGAAGATATATGCTATAAACGGGCCTAATACACTCTGGAAAAGGAGATCTGAGTTGCAAAGAGGAATCATTCTGAAAAGCTAAGGATCCAGTTCTCTTCCAATGACACGGCTTTAGTGTGGAAAGGTCTGAAAGACTACACCAACTACAAAACACCATCCCCCAGCACTGAGGCGAATCAACAACTGGCAAACAATCTGAATGAGTTTTATTGCAGGTTTTAAAAAACACCATTAACACCTCCAGCAACCCCTCCTGCACTTCAGATCAATGAAGATTATGTGTGACAGGTCTTAAGAAAGAACAAGAGAAGAAAAGCACCAGGCCCAGATGGTGTCACACCAGCCTGTCTGAAAACCTGTGCTGACCAGCTGGCCCCCATCTTCACACAGATCTTCAACAGATGACTGGAGCGGTGCGAAGTCCCTTCCTGCTTCAAACGCTCCACCATCATCCCCATCCCAAAGAAACCCAAAATTACTGGACTTAATGACTACAGACCTGTAGCTCTAACATCTGTGGCCATGAAGTCATGTGAAATACTGGTGCTGGCTTATCTGAAGGACATCACTGGACCCCCTGCAGTTTGCCTACCAGACAAACAGGTCTGTGGACGATGCAGTCAACATGGGACTGCATTTCATCCTGCAGCATCTGTACAAACCAGGGACTTATGTGAGGATCTTGTTTGTGGACTTAACACTATCATCCATCACTTCTTCAGATAGTCCGGACTGTTGAGGGAATCATTGGTACAACCCTACCCACTTTCCAATAACTATACCTCTCCAGAGTGAGCAAAAGAGCTGACAAAATCACTCTGGACCCTCACATCCAGCACACTCCCTCTTTGAACTGTTACCGTCTGGTCGATGCTACAGAGCACTGAGCACCAGAACGACCAGACACAGAAACAGTTTCTTCCCTCAGGCAATCCATCTCATGAATACTTGACAATAAACTTGGCACACACAACACTATTATACATTTATTTAACACACACACACACACACATACATTTACACTTCAAATGAACACCTAACATACTTGTACATACTAAATTGTCTCCTTTGTATATTGTGTTGTTGCTATTTTGCATGTTGTCTATTTTGTATATTTGTATATAATTTTTTTTATTATCTGTGTCTTGTCTTGGCGCTGTCATTCTGTTGCACTGTGGAGCTTCTGTCACTAAAACAAATTCCTTGTATGTGTAAACATGCCTAGCAATAAAGCTCATTCTGATTCTGATTAAACAAATATACGTTAGGGAAAAAATGCTAATAAACTCCACAGCGGATTCTAAGTGATCAAGGGCTTAAGAGTCTGTGTCACTACATTTGTCTTTCCCTTGACTTCCATCTGGAGTGGAAACAAACTCGTGTAAAGAGCTTTCACATTCCACTACAATACGAAGCTCAAATTTGATGAACTCTGACCCACGAGTTTGTATCACGTGAAACCATGTGATCAATAGAAGATCGATTCATCATGGCACAAATTAAAAGAACATACATTTAAAACTGCAGCGCCACAGGAAAGTGGAGTGGATTGTATGTTTTTTATGTTTGAAGTTAGTGAGGAAAGGGCATAAATAACGAAGTGGAACGCAGCCCAGAAACCTCCAAGCAGGTGTGCTTATTTGTTTGTAACGCCAGTTTTGCTTTATATTATAAATAATCATCAATTCATCATCCACAACAATCTTGGATATTATGCAAACATGAAAACACCAGATACTCAAGCAGAGATGGAGACAATTCTAGTTTTTACAGTATTTTTATGTATGTACTGATTTCTTGGGGTCTCTTGTGTGTCAGATCTGGCAGATGATGTTTGGAGGCCGATATCTCATTTTGTTGATGGGGCTGTTTTCTATCTATACCGGAGCCATTTACAACGAGTGTTTCAGCCGGGGCCTCAACACTTTCTCCTCAGGATGGCACGTCCGGCCCAATGCAGAACACTACAACTGGACGTACGACACACACACACACACACACACACATCTATCCATCATAAGCCCAAAGACCTTGCGTGTTCTGAAAGTCTCTGTCTGTGTGTAGAGAGGAGACTTTCAAAAGCTATCGGTATCTGTCGCTGGACCCCAATATCACAGGCGTTTTCACTGGTCCTTATCCTTTTGGCATTGATCCGGTAAGTCAGACAAATTACTGTGGAAAGGACATTGCAGTACCCTTTTCTGTTATTTGTGTTGATAGTTTGACTTGAGATTAATATTTCTTCATTGTGTTGGTATAAGAAATCTTGAACAATAACTAATTCTTTATCTCTCTCAGATTTGGGGTCTGGCCAATAATCATCTGACGTTCCTCAACAGCTATAAGATGAAAATGTCTGTCATTATTGGAGTCATTCATATGACATTTGGTGTGTGTTTATCCTTTTTCAACTACATGTAAGTATGTTTTTCTTTGCTGTTCTTGAGGATTTCTTCATGCTTTCTGCAAATTGGTGTCTTTTTGGTGTTTCTAGAGGTGTATTTAGATCAGACAAAGTTATAATTGTAATTTATAACAGTGATCAGACACTGTTATAATTGAATTTATAACAGTGGATTTATAATCCAATTTAATAATTTATTTTTGATTGCACTTACTGGTAATTATAATAATTTGCACCTCCATTGCTCCCTGGGCAAAATGTTAGTTTCATCTTGAGCTATTAGCACTTCTTTAGGTTATTGGCTGGGCTAATCAGAAGCCATCCACAGTGACTTTTAAAAAGTATTTAAGCTGCTTGGTCTTTGCTATAAGTTGGGAGAAGCAGACTAGTCACCAGAATAGATGGACTGCAGCGTGTAAGTGTTGTAATACTTGTTCGTAGATTCGTTGTTTTAAATTTACTTGCTGCTAGGAAGGAATACTTTGTTTCCTACCTATTTCTATTCTGCATTTTCGTTGAGGTTTATATTTTTGATTGCACTTACTGATATTTATAATAATTTGTGCCCCCATTGCTCCTTGGGCAAAATGTTAGTTTCATCTCGAGCTATTAGCACTCTGTTAGGCTATTGTCTGGGCTAATCAGAAGCCGGCCACAGCTGTTTTCACTCTAGTCTCTTAGACTGTGTATTTATTTGATGTCTGAGCGCTGATGGGGAAGTGTCTGCGGAAGCGTTCAGCCTCCTCGTGTGAACACAGACAAGTGTAAAGACAGACGACTTTTTCCTGCGCGACTTTAACCGTGCGCGACTTTAACCGAGCAACGACACCAAGCAACACTCTTAAGTATCATTTCTATCTTCCCTCACATGCTCTCCTTTGCTGTCCTCTATCCTTCCACCTCTATCATGTGTTTTCAAACCATTCCGGTTGTCTCTCAACCACGCTCTAACATCACATGCAGATGGCAAAGTAATCCTGCTAACCTGCGCCCTATCTCTACATATTCTACTACACCTCTTTTTTTTCTCCATGGGTCTCTGGAATTGTCAGTCAGCTGTCAACAAAGCAGACTTAATTTCTGCTTTTTCTTTACTATCCACACTCAGCATCTTGGGCTTGACTGAGACCTGGATTCGTCCAGAAGACTTAGCAACCCCAGCTGCCCTCGCTAACAATTTCTCTTTCTCTCACACCCCACGTCAAGTTGGCCGGGGTGGGGGCACTGGTCTACTCATTTCAAAGATTGGAAATACTCAACCCACTCGCCCCTATGCAATTACAACTCATTTGAATATCATGCGATTACTGTAATAGCTCCTATAAAACTCCAGATTGTGGTAATTTACCATCCCACTGGCCAAATTCTACCCCCCTTCCTAGATGAGCTGGACGGGCTGATGTCCTTTTTCATGGAGGATGGCACTCCACTCTTAGTTTTTGGCGATTTCAACATTCATCTAGAAAAGCCTTATGCTACAGACTTTCATTCACTCCTAGCTTCATTTGATCTCAAACGCCTTACCACTACTAGCACTCACAAATCAGGCAACCAACTTGATTTAATTTACACACGCGATTGTACTGCAGATAACATTCTGGTACAACCACTACATACCTCTGACCATTTCTTCATTAAATTCACATTACACTTTGCTACCCGGGTGCCACCAACCCCCTTACCAGTTACCTTTAGGCGAAACCTACGCTCCCTTTCTCCCTCACGTCTTTCCTCTGTAGTATCCTCCTCTCTTCCCTCACCTACCTATTTTTCATCTCTGGATGTGAATGCTGCTACTGATACTTTATGCTCTACCTTAACCTCTTGTCTAGACGACATTTGTCCTCTCTCCTCCAGGCCAGCACAGACTGCTCCTCCTAACCCCTGGTTATCTGATGTTCTTCGTGAACATCGGACCAGACTCCAAGTGGCAGAGAGAAAATGGCGCAAATCAAACGATCCGTCTTCAGTCATTGCTTTCATCTTTCTCTGCTGAAGTCCACACTGCCAAATCCTCACATTTCCACAACAAGATAAACAGCGCTCCAGACATGCGTAATCTCTTCAGAACATTTAATTCTCTCCTCTGTCACCACCTCCCACAACTTCTATAACAGCTGATGACTTTGCCACTTTTTTCCACAGACAAAACTAAAACAATCAGTAGTCAGTTTTCACCTTCACTCACACAGGACCTCCAACCAACTAGATCCACTGCTCAAACTCCCATCTTCTCCTTCTGTCCCCTCACTGAGGCGGACGTATCCAAACTTCTCCTCTCCAGCCATCCTACAACATGTCCTATAGATCCAGTCCCCTCACACCTTCTCCAAGCAACCTTTCCCACACTATTACCTGCACTCACACACATTATCAACACATCTCTCCTCACAGGCATCTTCCCCACTGTGTTCAAGCAGGCTCGAGTAACACCACTGCTCAAAAAACCTACATTAAACACTTCTCTTTTAGAAAACTACAGACCTGTCTCTCTCCTTCCATTCATAGACAAAACACCCGAACGAGTTGTCTTCAACCAGGTCTCATTGTTTCTTTCACAGAACAACAAACTGGACGCTAAACAGTCAGGTTTTAGGAGTCTTCATTTAAATGAGACTGTGCTACTCTCAGTCACTGAAGCCCTGCGAATTGCAAAAGCCGATTCCAAATCATCAGTCCTTATTCTGCTAGATCTGTCTGCCGCTTTTGACACTGTCAATCATCAGATCCTCCTGTCCACACTCTCATCACTGGACATCACTGGGATTCCACTTCGCTGGTTTTAATCCTATCTTACTGGTCGGTCTTTCAGGGTGGCCTGGGGAGGGGAGGTATCTAAAGCACATCAATTGGTCACTGGGGTTCCCCAGGGCTCGGTTCTTGGACCCCTCCTCTTCTCCACATACACTACATCACTGGGTCCCATCATACAGCGACATGGCTTCTCCTACCATTTCTACACTGATGACACACAGCTCTATCTCTCATTTCGACCAGATGATCCAACGGTAGCTGCACGGATCTCAGGCTGCCTGGCGGACATCTTGGCATGGATGAAAGAACATCATCTACAGCTCAACCTGGCAAAGACTGAGCTTCTTGTCCTCCCTGCCACTCCAAATCTACAGCATGACTTCACGATTCAGTTAGGTTCATCAACAATTACCCCATCAACTTCGGTCAGAAATCTTGGTGTAATCTTTGATGACCAGCTGACCTTCAAAGAGCACATTGCAAAGACTGCTCGATCTTGCAGGTTTGCACTTCACAACATCAGAAAGATCAGGCCCTTTCTGACAGAGCATGCTGCACAACTTCTTGTCCAGGCCCTTGTCATTTCTAGGCTGGAATGCTCTTCTGGCTGGACTCAAACTTAATCAAACCTTTACAGATTATTCAGAATGCAGCGGCACGACTGGTCTTCAATGAGCTCATAGGAGCCCATGTTACACCTCTCTTTGTCTCCCTGAACTGGCTACAAGTTGCAGCTCGTATCAAGTTCAAGACACTGATGCTTGCAAATAGAACAACCACAGGCTCAGCACCCACCTACTTCCACTCACGATTACGAATCTACATCCCTTCCAGAAGTCTAAGATCTGCTAGTGAGTGACGCCTCGTGGTACCATCACAGAGAGGCTCAAAATCACTCTCCAGAACATTCTCTTTCACCGTTCCTGGCCGGTGGAATGATCTTCCCACCCACATCCGGAGCGCTGGATCCCTGTCAATCTTCAAGCAACAACTGAAAACTCATCTCTTTCAACACTACTTGACTTAATCTAAAACAAAAAAACACTTTCATCTTTCTCTCCTTCCCTTGCTAGCTTGTACTTATTTGAACAATGCCTAAGACTTGGTGTTATGATCACTTCCTCTGTCTGTTTTCCTCTTCAAGATTAATCGCTTTATGTATTCCCCAATTGTAAGTTGTTGTAAGCTTTGGATAAAAGCGTCTGCAAAATGACTAAATGTAAATTTAGAAATAAAAGGCCGTTTTCCTGATTTGACCCTGATTTTAGCCCTCTGACACTATAACACTCGGAATTATCTCAGTTACTTATATTTTGTGGCATTACTGTTGGGTCCATATCTGAACCAAACAAACAAATACTGCTCTAGTGAGACAATTGCATGGTTGAAAATAAACATTAGAATCCTTTGGAAGGTAATTTTATTTTTAGTCCATTGATCCTGTTGGTGTTATTTTCCTGCTTGTCCATTTTAAGCAAGGTTCCTCAAGTCTTTCCCTGGAGGGCCAATCTGCTGCAGAGATTAGCTCCAACCCTGATCAAACTCCTCTACCTGTGATTTTCTCATGATCTTGAAGACTCTGATTAGCATGCTCAGGTGTGTTTGATTAGGGTTAGAGCTAAACTCTGCAAGTGGGCCACTATTCTGTGCAGTACTTAACAAGTGTCTGTTTAATTTTTGTGTGAAATGTGACACAAAAGGAGGCGATGACTCACTGAAATAGTTATCTTACTTGCGCTGCTGTCCTGTCATTTTGTGGTTTTCTTTTGATATATATTTTCGTTATAAAGTGCATTCTGATTTTTAACATGTCCAAGAGCCGCTGTCATTGGGCATACTGAATGTGCAGTATTAACAAGTGTCTGTTTAGTATTGTGACACATAAGGGGGCGATGACTCACTGAAATAGTTATCTTACTCCTGTCACAGATATATACGTTATAAAGTGCATTCTGATTTTTAACATTGTCAAGAGCCGCTCATTCTGGTCCAGACATTTTCTTCCACTTAAAACAATTGTCACGTCATTCCTGTCCAGACATTTTCTACTTAAAAAAAGCATAACAAATAATTGAATTACCATTTGAAACGTGTATCATTTAACCCCACTATGTATCCACTTGCTTGCTCTTTCCTCCTGCTGTGTAGACACTTCAAAGATATCAGCAGTGTGTTTCTGGTGCTGATCCCGGAGCTGTGTTTCATGCTGTGTCTGTTTGGATACCTGATCTTCATGGTCATCTATAAGTGGGTGATGTACGGCCCCATGACCTCCGACATCGCTCCCAGCATCCTCATCCACTTCATAGACATGTTCCTGTTTACTGAGAATAAGGACAACAAACCTCTCTATACGGGACAGGTGTGTACCTGTTATGATGTCATCTTTGTGTTAGCATCAAAAAGCAGACATTTGACTTCCATCATTACTGTTTTCCACTTCATGGTTTGTTGAGGATTGAAAATGGTGATGTAACAGACTGCTGTGTTTATGATTAGCCTCAATATGGTTTATTAAACAGAAGCTAGACCTAGATATGACAGATATGCTGCACTTTAACAAACCAGTTTCCTCAAGTTTCCAGTTCTCCCCCAAGCATTATTAAAGGGGTCATGACATGGATTTATTTTTTATTTTACTTCTCAGTAATCAGCCACTGTTGTTATAATTGGCTAACGTCACTGCATAGGAAACACTATCAACACCCCTCACTATGTCTCTGTAAACTCATGATACTGTGCCTCAATTGCAAAACCAAATTCTCCGACCAATTTAAGACAGACTTAAAGGGTCAGTTCACCCAAAAATGACAATTCTGTCATTAATTACTCTCCCTCATGTCGCTCCAAACCTGTAAAACCTTCGTTCATCTTCAGAACACAAATTAAGATATTTTTTATGAAATCTTAGAGCTTTCTGACCCTCCATAGACAGCAATGTAATTAACACGATCAAGGCCCAGAACCGTAGCACGGACATCTGTAAAATAGTCCATGTGACATCAGTTGTTCAACCGTAATTTTTCGAAGCTACGAGAATACTTTTTGTGTGCAAAAGAAAACATTAATATATAAGCTTGTGGACTGTGTCAGAAAGTGAACACGTCTATATACTGTATCCAGTTTAGACAAGATAGAGGCAGTGGTTGTAATTTCTATTAGCTTTTGACGCGGCGCTTACATTCAGTGTGATCAAGTGTCAGCCGTTAGCGACTGAACGCCAGTGGGCGGGGCCTATGGTGAGAAGATTACTATTCGTCGATGTCTTACTCAGGAGGTGGTGTTTATGCAGATGTTTGTGCCCAAGTGACGTCATCTTGCACCTCAGATACAAACGAGCTTGATTTAAATAAATGTTTATAATGACGAGGGTGTTTTAAGCTATGAAACTTGCAGGATGTTTTAATGTTTCAAAGACCTCTCATGTGCCAAAAGATCAAGGCAAATTTGATTTCTCATGTCATGACCCCTTTAATCAGACTCGTCCGGTCTCGTTGTATCTGTAGACGATCGTGCAGAAGGTGCTGGTGATTGTGGCTGTGCTGTCTGTTCCTGTGCTGCTGCTGGGGAAGCCAATACAAGAATACATCACACACAAGAGGAAGAGAACTCCACTTTCTGTGAGCAACCCTTCTGAATTCATCTACTTCAGAGTTTGTGTGTGTTTGTGTAACCATGCTCTCATCTTCTGTAGGGAGACAGACGTCCTTTGCTAGCAGAAAACGGCTCTATAAATGCTCACCAGGGAGAGGTGGATGCAAGAGGAGTAGGAGAAGAGGAGGTAAGAGGGAAATAGGGGAAAGTAGACAGGTGAGGTGTGTGTGTGTGTATGTATGTGTGTGTTGTGCTTGTGCGTGTTTATATATACAGGTGCTGGTCATATAATTAGAATATCATCAAAAAGTTGATTTATTTCACTAATTCCATTCAAAAAGTAAAACTTGTATAATGTATACATTCATTCCACACAGACTGATATATTTCAAGTGTTTATTTCTTTTAATTTTGATGATTATAACTGACAACTAATGAAAACCCCAAATTCAGTATCTCAGAAAATTAGAATATTGTGAAAAGGTTCAATATTGAAGACACCTGGTGCCACACTCTAATCAGCTAATTAACTCAAAACACCTGCAAAGGCCTTTAAATGGTCTCTCAGTCTAGTTCTGTAGGCTACACAATCATGGGGAAGACTGCTGACTTGACAGTTGTCCAAAAGACGACCATTGACACCTTGCACAAGGAGGGCAAGACACAAAAGGTCATTGCAAAAGAGGCTGGCTGTTCACAGAGCTCTGTGTCCAAGCACATTAATAGAGAGGCGAAGGGAAGGAAAAGATGTGGTAGAAAAAAGTGTACAAGCAATAGGGATAACCGCACCCTGGAGAGGATTGTGAAACAAAACCCATTCAAAAATGTGGGGGAGATTCACAAAGAGTGGACTGCAGCTGGAGTCAGTGCTTCAAGAACCACTACGCACAGACGTATGCAAGACATGGGTTTCAGCTGTCGCATTCCTTGTGTCAAGCCACTCTTGAACAACAGACAGCGTCAGAAGCATCTCTCCTGGGCTAAAGACAAAAAGGACTGGACTGCTGCTGAGTGGTCCAAAGTTATGTTCTCTGATGAAAGTCAATTTTGCATTTCCTTTGGAAATCAGGGTCCCAGAGTCTGGAGGAAGAGAGGAGAGGCACAGAATCCACGTTGCTTGAGGTCCAGTGTAAAGTTTCCACAGTCAGTGATGGTTTGGGGTGCCATGTCATCTGCTGGTGTTGGTCCACTGTGTTTTCTGAGGTCCAAGGTCAACACAGCCGTATACCAGGAAGTTTTAGAGCACTTCATGCTTCCTGCTGCTGACCAACTTTATGGAGATGCAGATTTCATTTTCCAACAGGACTTGGCACCTGCACACAGTGCCAAAGCTACCAGTACCTGGTTTAAGGACCATGGTATCCCTGTTCTTAATTGGCCAGCAAACTCGCCTGACCTTAACCCCATAGAAAATCTATGGGGTATTGTGAAGAGGAAGATGCGATATGCCAGACCCAACAATGCAGAAGAGCTGAAGGCACTATCAGAGCAACCTGGGCTCTCATAACACCTGAGCAGTGCCACAGACTGATCGACTCCATGCCACGCCGCATTGCTGCAGTAATTCAGGCAAAAGGAGCCCCAACTAAGTATTGAGTGCTGTACATGCTCATACTTTTCAGTTGGCCAAGATTTCTAAAAATCCTTTCTTTGTATTGGTCTTAAGTAATATTCAAATTTTCTGAGATACTGAATTTGGGGTTTTCATTAGTTGTCAGTTATAATCATCAAAATTAAAAGAAATAAACACTTGACATATATCAGTCTGTGTGGAATGAATGTATACATTATACAAGTTTCACTTTTTGAATGGAATTAGTGAAATAAATCAACTTTTTGATGATATTCTAATTATATGACCAGCACCTGTATATAAAAGCAGCTTGCATTGCATTCAATCAAGGTACATATTTGATCTGTTCTTGCCTTGGGAATCAAACCCATGACCTTGCCATTGCTAGCATGCTGTACTATTCCAGGTCTTCTGAACACTTTCTTGGATTTGCCATTTTTATGATATCTTCTTCATCTTTCCATCTGCCCTTGTCTGTTAGGAGTTTGATGCAGCGGACGTGTTCATGCATCAGGCCATTCACACCATCGAGTATTGTCTGGGCTGCATCTCTAACACGGCCTCGTACCTGCGGCTCTGGGCCCTCAGCCTGGCTCACGCTCGTAAGTGCTCTCGTGTGTTTCACTGCTGCCGTCGTTACTGAGGAGGAGCATCTGGTCATGCTGTGTGTGTGTTTCAGAGTTATCTGAGGTGCTGTGGTTAATGGTGATGCGGATCTCCTTCCAGCAGCTCAGTTATGTGGGCTCTGTCATCATGGTGTTTATATTTGCTGCCTTCGCTGTGCTAACCGTATCGATCCTGCTCGTCATGGAAGGCCTGTCCGCTTTCCTCCACGCACTTCGACTTCACTGGTGAGAGAAACATGTGCTCAACATCCGCTGAGTCTTAAACTAGGCTGCAATATAACCCCTTGCTTGTGTATATTATCATATATACCCAAATTATTTAGACCTATTTAAGATTCATGTACTTGAATTTCATAAACATTGTCCATTAATCTGGATCACACAGTTTAAAATAAATAAAATGTAATGCATGTTTGTCAGTCATATATGACTCTGGGCCACAAAACCAGTCATAAGAGTCAATTTATTTAAATTTAGATTTATACATCATCTGAAATCTGAATAAATAATCTTTCCATTTATGTATGTTTTCTTAGGACAATATTTGGCTGAGATATAAATATTAGAAAATCTAGAATCTGAGGGTGCAAATAAAATCTAAATATTGAGAAAATCACCTTTAAAGTTGTCCGAATGAAGTCTTTAGCAATGCATATTAATAATCAAAAGTTAAATATTGATACATTTATGGTAAGAAATTTACTAAATATCTTAATGGAACATGATCTTTACTTAATATCCAAATGTTTTTTGGCATAAAAGCAAAATCTATAATTTTGACTCATATAATGTATTATTGATAACTGAAGACTGGTTTTGTGGTCCAGGGTCTCGCGTGTAAAAGGATTGGGTAAGAAATGGCTGGTATTTCTGGAATAGTACTTATAAAAACACATTTGTTGATTCAAAACTATTTGAATAAATGCATTTTGAAAATATAGTTTTATATACGTGGACATTTTTACTGATGTACTAAAAGCCTTTTTTTCTTGATAAAGTATAAATCAGATTGTGTACGGCATGTATCAGATTGTGTACGGCATGTATCAGATTGTGTACGGCATGTATCAGATTGTGTACGGCATGTATCAGATTGTGTACGGCATGTATCAGATTGTGTACGGCATGTATCAGATTGTGTACGGCATGTATCCGATTGTGTACGGCATGTATCCGATTGTGTACGGCATGTATCCGATTGTGTGCGGCATGTATCCGATTGTGTACGGCATGTATCGGTGTGCGGCATGTATCATATTGCGTCATCAAATCATGTGATACATGTAAGGAATGTATCAGATTGTGTACGGCATGTATCAGATGTACTTGTACCTCATGGTTTCTGATTCTGTACGGCATGTATCCGATTGTGTGCGGTGTCATGTATCAGATGGAGTGTGTCGGCATATCCGATACAGTGTGCGCATGTATCAGATTGTGTGTGGCATGTATCCGATTGTGTACTCATGTATCCGTACACACGTCAGAAATCGGTACGGCTTTCTCTCTAAAGTGACCCATGTATCAGATCCTCTAGATGTTTTGATGATTATGTCACGGGACAGCTCATCAAACATGATACAGTAGGACTCATCATACTGTACTTTTATTCTCAGGTTTCTGACTTCTCTCTCTCTTTGTGTCTCAGGGTGGAGTTTCAGAATAAATTCTACAGTGGAACAGGCTACAAACTCACTCCGTTTGCCTTCACGTCAGAAATCGGAGCTTTCTCTCTAAAGTGACCCATGCACCTCCTCTAGACTAGCAGTCACGGGACAGAGAAGAATCATGGAATTAATTTTTTTAAAATGTTTCATGGATTTATATTTTAGCTTGAGTGCCGCTGGACCTGAAAAATCAAACATGAAAGATGTTTTAGTGCCCTATTATGCATCCACATCCATATCTGTGACACTATGCAACATTATCTGTGAAACTATATCTGAGTACATGACACACATCTGATGTTGAGTCTTTTAGTTGAATGAACATGTTTTTTTAATTGAAGTCTTGAATCCACATAAAATAAAGGTATTTTAACTAATGCTGCATAATCAGGTGTATCACGACGACAGCCATCTAATTATGCTTTAATGCTGCAAGTACAAACCCTTGTTCAGTTATGAAATAATTTGGCAATTAATCACAAGAATATGTAGACTTCTTTAAATTAAATAAAGCACATTTTGAATATTTTCTCACAATAACCTCCCAACATAAAATTCAAATCAGTTTTAAAACGAGTTTGCTAATTTTCAGCTTGTTAATCAATATCTTGAAATGTTCTGATTTACAGCATTTTTCAAAGGGAATAATCTTCCGTCCATGTCTTCTTTTATTGTTGCGTTTCTATTATCACAATGAAACGTTGTTTTAATTATGGAGCTGATGTCAAGCCTCACAGTTGTACTTGATGATCAGTAAAGACCAAAGCCTTTCAATACTGAATAAACCATGTTTGCCTGGGTCTGGTGTATTATTCACTCGGATATATCATATTTTACACAGAAGAGTGAGCAATTGTGCACATTATATTATAATTTTTATTGCATAACAAGAACAGTAACATAACTTACATATATAGAGGATCACAGTGTATTCAACTATTATTAATAATAGCATCAAAGGAAACAATAGAAAGAAAGAAAACTTATGAAAGAAATAAGAAATTTCCAAAAGAAAAGGATTAAAAAATCAGTTTTTTATTTCTTAGATATTTTAAGGCTTCAAATAATGTAATGTTAGGTTTATTATTTCTCAATTTTTGTTTATTTATATGGTATTTTTACATAATTATTAAATAAAGAGTCAAATCTTGTAAATTGAAATATTACAAATTCAATATCAATCCAAAACATTTGTGTGGAGACACATTCATAAAATGTGTGTTTTAATGATTCTTTCTTTAAGTTACAAAAGAAGCATGTAGTCTCCGAGCCTCTAAAAACTTCTGCGACTACTAATCTCACTGCGTAAATCAAATGAATAACTTTATAAATACCTTCTTTAACTTTATTGGTGAGACAGTATTTAGATAAACTCAGACCTCTTTCCATTCAGTCTGATTATAATGAATCACAAGAAGGTGTGCATGATGGGAATCAGTTCCCTGCGCTGACCTGCACTCATCCTTCCACCAATGATAGATTTGGATAGTTTTGGTACCAAAAGCACACTGATACACAATTCAGCAATATGAATGAATATAGGGAATGTTTCGATCTATATGAGTTTGATTAGTAAAAGTTGTGTAGATGTGTAGACCTCCAGGAAATACTGTCTGTGTCTGAAATCTATATCTGTACGATCAGGTAATGATTTTACACACAAAATTACCTCACATGATTTCAGACAAACTGCATAAAGGTTTAATGATCTACAACAAAACAGAGCTTTGGTGGTAATGAAGCAAATGCTTAATTACTACAATATCGATTTCTCACTTGAAACATGTTAAAACAATGTATAACAGTGTTAGTCGCTTTGGATAAAAGCGTCTGCTAAATGCATAAAAGTAAACGTAAATATAAATGACATCAAAAGTGGAAAACAAATGTCAAAAATGTACATTGACACAAACTGATCTATTCATGCATTGCATGCTGGGAACCTTTATAGTACACATGCACTGTAGAAACACAGTATGATGCTGTTTGTTTACAAGATATTTCTGAGAGTGTAGTTTGATACAAGAGAAGTCCTGCTGTGAAATTACTGTGAAAGTAATGTAATTATTAATATACTGTAATTTCACACAGTGTATGATTGTGGGATATCAAAGGCAGTGAAGGATACATCCATGCTGCCTTGATTGATCAGATGAAGGTGTCTCAGCACACGATGTGACACGATCACTGGACTCGAACATGTTTCCTTTCTATCTTTATATGCTGCATTCTTCAGCTTGATGCAGCCTAACATCCCCCTAAACACTCTTAAACACATAAAGATCGTGAAGAGTTTGTGCAGAGATCAACTCCTGTAATTAAAGTTATAATAATCACTGCAACATTACAGACAGGTGTGTTTGATCTGATTCTGTAATAATCTACTCAGTTGTCACTCCTCTACGCTACAATCACATTCATATTTGAGTGTAACACCAAACAAAATCAATCAAATCCAGAAATCAATCAAGATCCAATCAACAACGGCTGAATAGAACCAAAACCGGCCCTACATTTTTTCTTTTTCGTTAATACAATGAAAACAAATTTAGGGCAGGTCAATATACGTAAAAAAAAATTATAAAATCTGTTGCTTCTTCAATTTATTTTTTTCATTAAAAACTTTAAAAACATAATTTCATAGATATTCAGATTAAATTGTTTAATATCCATTAGTTACCCTAATATATAAATCCAAAGAAATGTGAAAAATGTTTTAGAGTAGCTTGAACAACAGTTTGAGTAATTTTTTTATCGATGAATGAGACTCTTTTCCTTTGATTACAGTGTTACTATTGAACCAAAAAATGCAAAACAATGAAAACAAGAAATTATTGTACCTTAATTGATCTAAAAGCAGAATGAGATTTAACTGTGATTTTCTGTCGTTACAATCAGTTTAACTGGTAAGATCCTGAGAGGGGACGTTGTGCAGCGATTATACAGGAATGGAAAGACAGTCTCTGTGAAGGTTGTTGTGAATGAACACAGACAGATGTTAGTTAGAGGATCAGAGAAGGACACCTTTCCTCTTTCACAGTCCAGCTGAACTCTCACACGCTGCAGCTGCTCTTTAACTGTCAAGAGAGTGAAGGGTTGCTCTGGGGATTTTGAGCTGTATTTGCTGTTCATGTACCGCACGCGCCAGACATTAGTGTTAAAGAAAACATCTCCCTTCCTTTGGTTTGATGCTGTGGTTATTCCAAGAATCCAGCGTGTATTGTCTCCAACCTCCACATCCCAGCAGTGTGCTCCTGAATTAAAGCCCTCAGAACCCAGAACACACAGATACCCGTCAAACCTCTCTGGATTATCAGGAAGATTTTGACCTACATCACTGAACTGACACACTGGTCAGATCAGCAGAGAGTGTGAGGTGAGGATGTGCTGTGTTTGGATCTAGAGTCAATGGAGCTGCAAAGAGAAAACAATCAATTAGAGAAGAAATATTATGTATATTAGAAATACAAACCTAATACATAAAGATACACCATGAGGAATAGACTGTGCTTTGTAGTCATCATGAATTTGCTGTATGATCTTATGAAATATGATAGTAAGATAATAGTTAAAATTCACTACAGCTTCATAGTACTTGAAGTGATTATTAGATGTACAAAGTGTATAAAGTGATTTTACATCTGCTGGAGACTCACTGTGTTTGAGAGTCTCCTGCATCTTCTTCCAGACTCTGAACCGCAGGTTACTCAAGTAATGTGGCACATGAATCAAAGCTCCAGAACTCATCTGTGGATCCGGCTGAGAGATCTGGACTCTGGAAGAACATTCAGGATCAGAACTGCAGAGGATTTGAGTTCAGATCCACTGAGAGAAGAAACACCAGCAGCTCAACTTACCTTTCCATCGTGATGCTAAAGTCCTGGAAAATACAGAGTTTGAAAGACATTTTAATATCTTATCAAATGCTCTTAAAAAGGTTCATATAACCACTATAAAATTTGATTATTATAAACATTTGATCATTGATTATGTAATTGACATGTTTTGTGCACAAACAATGAAGCTGAATTCAGTCGTCACCTTCAGAAAGCAGACGTCACTGGCTTTCATCATCTCCTCCGTGTCTTTGATTGTGTGTGAAAGAGCTGAGATGTGTCTGCTCATCTCCTCCAGCTTCTCCTTCATCATCTGCTGCTTCTGCTCCTCTTCCTCTCTCAGTGCAGTGATTGTAGCTTCTTCTTCATCTCTGAGAAACTGATGAAGCGTCTCAAACTCCTCTTTAATCTGACGCTCTGTGTGCTCAGCTTGAGACTGAAATCACATCACATTCACTTCAGTCAGCTCTGCTTTAACACTCACTACATTAATGTCCATCATAAACTCTTTACTCCATGTCCTCACCTTGATGTGTTGCACTGTTTTCTCACACTCTGCTTTCATTTCTTCTACATGTTTTATCTTGTTTTGTAAAGATGTCAGTGCTGTATTCAGCTGCTCCTACAAGTTAAGATGAAAATCTGTTAAACTTATGTAGCTAAGAGCTTTAGCTTTAGCTTTGTTTGGAAGTTTTCATAGTTATTGTAAACTGTATGACGTGATAGCCTATTTCGGCTGAAGTAGTCCCATTTGTGCCTAAAATTTGCAGGACATATATTTTTTAATTATTAACTTGTAAAGGATAAACATATAGAAATATTACTAGCAAAGCACTGCTTATCATATGAAATGAAAGAGGTTTTCTGATCATACCTTGTGAGATGAAAGCACTTCTCTGATGGGTCTGAATGTGTGATTAACATGTTTCTCTGAGTCTCTGCACACTAAACACACCGGCTGTTTGTCCTCCAGACAGAAGAGTTTGAGTTTCTCACTGTGTAAACTGCAGATCTCCTCAGATCCTGATGAACGTCTCTCATTTCTCTCCTTTATCAGTGAATCACACAGGTTTTTTAACACTAGATTACGTGGAGGCTCTTCTCTTGATGATCTTCTCCTGCAGACGGGACACTCCTGAGTATCCCTGGTCTTCCAGAACTGTTGAAGACACTCTTTACAAAAACTGTGACTACAGGACAGAAGAACAGGATCCTTGAAGATTTCACAGCACACGGGACAAGAAAGCTCTTCCATAGATTTTGAATCCATTTCCTCTTCTTCTGAAACGATCTACAGTTTACTTTCACTTTCTGAACGATGCTTTGAAAAGTAAATAACAATTACAATCAAAATCAAACCTATTCTGTTCAATACACTTCTCCAAAATCCTTATTTATAGTGTCCTCCTCTGATCTCCACAACACTGACTCTTTAGCTCTTTTTACTCTTTATGTAAAGCAGAAATCATAAGACTAGTCACTTCCTGGTAGGGTGAAGGTTAAAGGTAAAGAAGGGAGGAGTTTCTGATGTTTTTTGAGCTTCTGAACAGAGACTGAATTTACAGCTGAACTTTATTTGTGCTTTCATCCACCGGACTCAATAAACTGAGAATCAATCTACCCTGCTGAAAAACAAAGAATAGAAACCTTTACAGAATTTGTAATGGTTTTACTGGTTATAATGACAATAGTATTGGTTTTAATGGATGCTGTAATGGTGTCTGTTGGTCTCTCCTGGTAATTAGTCACCTTCGGTTGGTGTCTTGATAAAATCACTAAATCCTAATGGAATATGTCCCAAAACACACCACAGAAAACCTTTTTTTTATGGTTTTAATAGTTAAAAGTTGATGGTTTTTAATATTTGTAATGGTAATTGTTGTGAAAACCATTATAATTTCTGTGATGGTTTCTATTGTTTATTTTTCAGCATGTGAATGTATTTATTTAATAGCAGGAAAGCTAAATACCGTCAGTAGCAGCACAATAATTAATCATTTTCCTAATTCCTTTGTCCTCCTCCCCCTCCTTCATCAACTCTAACTGCTGACGACTTTGCCACATTCTTCATTAATTACAAACTTCACTGCACAATTTTCCACACCACAAACTGTCAAACACATCTTACCATCAAACATACACTCGTTCACATCCTTATCTCCACTCTCTGAGGCAAAAGTCCCTAAACTCATCCTTTCCAGTCATCCTACTACTTGTCTGCTTGATCCTATTCCATCTTATCTCCTTCAAGCTATTTCTCCTGCAGTTGTTAATACACTCACTCACATCGTTAACACATCCCTTCACACTGGAGTTTTTCCCTCAGCATTTAAACCGGTTCGTATAACCCCACTTCTTAAGAAACCCACTCTTAATCCAACTATTTTAGGGAGCTATATACCGGTTTCCCTTCTACCTTTCATTGCAAAAACACTTGAACGAGTTGTGTTCAACCAATTCTCTGCCTTTCTCACACAGAACATAAAACTTTCAAGAGCGGCTTCCATGTCTTCATTACTCATCTTGCTGGATCTGTCCACTGCTTTTTTGATACGGTCAACCACCAGATCCGCCTGTCAACCCTACTGAAAAGGGCATCTCAGAAACCGTGCTCCTGTGGTTTGACTATTACCTCTCAGATAGGTCCTTCAAGGTATCTTGGAGAGGTGAGGTATCCAAGTCGCAACATCTGGCTACCGGGGTGCCTCAGGGCTCAGTTCTTGGACCACTTCTCTTTTCTGTCTACATGGCTTCACTATGTTCTGTCATTCAGAAACAGGTCTTTTCATATCATTGCTATGCTGATGACTCTTAACTCTACCTCTCATTCCATCCTGATGATCATCCGTCTATCTGACAATAGCTGCTTGCAATCTCAGCATGTCTAGCAGACATTTCTTGCTGGATGAATGACCATCACCTTCAACTCAACCTAGCTAAGACAGTACTGCCTGTGGTTTCAGCAAACCCATCGTTTCATCACAATTTCACCTTCCAATTAGGCTCATCTACCATAACTCCTTCAAAAACAGCCAGAAACCTTGGAGTTGTGATTGATGATAAGCTGAATTTCTGAGACCACATTACTAAAACTTGCCAGTCCTGTAGATTTGCATTGTATAATATTAAGAAAGATCAGGCCCTTTCTCTCGAACATGCAACACAACTCCTTGTTCAGGCTCTTGTTCTGTCCAGACCACTATTGCGATGCTCTCTTGGCAGGTCTTCCAGCCAGTTCCATCAAACCTCTACAATTAATCCAAAATGCGGCAGCAAGATTAATCTTTAATGAGCCGAAAAGAACGCACGTCACACCTCTATTCATCAATTTGCACTGCTACCAATAGCTGCTCGAATAAGTTCAAGGCATTAATGTTTGCCTACAAAACCACCTCTGGCTCTGCACCCCTTTACCTAAAATCATTACCTCAGACCTATGTGCCCTCTAGAGGAACTTGTGAGGAACTTGTGTTCCTCAAGTGAACGACGCGTTACTGTACCATCCCAAAGAGGCACAAAATCACTTTCACTGACTTTTTCATGAACCGTTTCCATCTGGTGAATGACCTGAACTCAATCCAGCAGCTGAATCTTACCCATCCTCAAGAAACGGCTAAAAACACATCTCTTCATCTTTACTTGACCCTCTAACTCTAGCACTCTCTATTCTAATTTTATTTGATCTAATCTGTCTTCTTTTTATTTAAAAAAACACATTTAACCCTCTATCAATTGCATATTTATTCTCTTACTTCCAGCTTTTCTTGTAAAACTAACACTAGGTTTCTTTTTTCTGTATTCTATACTCGGTTTCTTAAAAAATACCTTCCTACATGTACTGCGTTAGGCTAACCAGGACTTGTAATAGCACTTGCATGTTGTTGCTCTTTTGTTGGTTTTAAATTGCTTCTATAATGTCCTCATTTGTAAGTCACTTTGGATAAAAGCGTCTGCTAAATGACTAAATTTAAATGTAATGTAAATGTAAACAACAACTAGTAGTTTTATGTTTATAATATTCCACCAGAAACAGTTTCAATGAAACACCAGGGGAAGGGAAATCAATCGATATAAATCTGTCATTCTTAACATTGACTCTTGTGTTCAGAACTGATTCAAATGCAACTGGCTTTTAAAACAACAACAACAACAATAACAACAGGGCTTGTCAGTGTATTTTAAGACCCTTTTTGTAAATGTAATAATAATTGAACATATCATAATAAAAATTATAATTAAAAGATTGACAAATGTAGTGTTTGATGCGACAGTCCTTCATTGGGGTTTTATGGCAGAATGCATCCGAGATTCATCGGTTTATTTTGACTTTTAATTTTGACAATGGCAATAATGTAAATCTTTTTATATAAAATATATTTATTATCTGTAATTTTCCCTCCATTAATACTTAACTGAAGGGTATAGACTCAGAAGATATATTGTCGGACAAAAGCTGAATAAGGCCATTGGGAATGACATCAGATACTACTGTAAACATTTTAGCATTTACAGGGATCTTATAATAATTAAAACAGCAATTAAAGAGATGTACATTTTTCTTGAACAACTGTTTCACCAAGATAACATCATTATTATACCAGTTTCTGTAAAACAAGGACTTAAATGTAAAATATTTGAGTTGTGTGGAGAAAGTTATGCTTAAAGATGAGCATCCATAATAATAATAATAAAAAAAACTGTTTATGAAAAGAAGACAGCTTTATCAGAACATTATTTACATCAAAATTACACCTAAAAAATGAAAATAAAAATCCAACGTATCAAAAATTAACTCAGGGATGATATTCCAAATGTTGCCTTTAGACTGCAGGTGGTTCTTTATCAATTTTTCTTAAATACACAATTTAATTTAATATTAAAGTCAAGTACATTAAGACCAGCATCCTCATTTGGAAAAATACAAGACTGTCTTTTTCATGTAACGTGGTCTGATCTTACAGATGAAATTGAACACACAACTACAGTATATATCCATCTCTGTTATGACTGATTGTGGAACATCTAATGCAAGAGTTGTATACACTAAACCTAACAACCCTTCAGTTTTGCATAATAATATTCTTCCTTTTAGTGACAGATCTCTCTTTAACCATGAATTTAATTTTTGTTTATTTTTCTTTTAATTATTGGATGCACATTATTTTGTTTTGTAGGTGTGAACAGGCGCGTAGCACCATTATAAAAGTGGGGGACAAAAGCTGTAGGTGATGTGACCCAAAGGTGATGTTCCATATAATAAATTCTAAATAGAATAACAATTGGCATTTTACAGCACCCTAGTGCAATTTTGGGAACATGCCATGATAGCTTACAGCAACCTATTTTTGTGAAATCATACTCAAAATAAAAAACACGTCGGACAGACGTTGCATTTTGGTTGAAAATGAAAATCGGGTTGACGTCAAGTCAATTTGACGTTGAATTTACATTGAATTTTGTCACCCGACGTCGCAACTGAAATTTAACCAAATATCAACGTCTTATGATGTTGTGTGTGCTGTGGAATAATCTGTTATGTCTCATTTAGCAGACACTTTTATCCAAAGCGACAAGTTGGAGAGCATTTAACACACTCGCACAATCCGCGCGACGTGACGAGGTCCATTCGGGTTCTGTTGTCTTACACGTCTTACTGCTTTACAGTAGGTTAAATCATAACAAGGAAAATTTTATCGCGTGATTCATGTCATCGCGACATACTGTAACACATACTTACAGTGTGTGTTTGAAAAAAGGATGTAATCGTCCTCTGCTTTTTTTGGGGTGCTTTTACCCAGACGGCCAAACAGCAAAGTGAATGAACGAACGAAAATTCGCAAGAGCAAGAAGAGATTGAAGCCATGGCAGACACGCCCAAGAGATGATTCCGCTGTGATGGCTAATGTTAGTTCACTCAAGTCTAAGTAACAAATCAGAGAACACGGGCGGAAATATTGGCGCTGGGTCAAAAAAAATTAATCGGGACAGAATCACCTGTTTCTAAAAGTGTGGGACGTGTCCCCCCCCGTCCCCCCCGGTTGCTACGCCCCTGGTGTGAAGACAAATAAGTGTACAAGACAAATATGATGTATGTAGTAGCAACTTTACATGGCCGCTCAATATGATGTTAACCTAGAGAAATGTGCGCTATTGAAGTGTTTGTGTGGAAGCGTTTTTGCTGCAGGACAGGCTCCGGTGGCGCTCACTTGCTCTTAAAATCTCCGTCATTTTTGGTCATACAGATAAAAGTAGCCTAATACATCTTCGAATCTGTAAAGAGACTACGTTTATTTGTGTGCACTCAGAATAACAACGAAACGTTGCGCTTTAAGCAAACAGGATGCGCTTTAGGTCTCATGTGAACTTGAGCGAGAAACTTCGAAACTCGAATATATCTAAAAATACAGTACATAGAAAAATATATCTATAGAGAGTGAAATGTCAAAAAAAAAACATAGAAGACGTGTGTGTTAGCATGGATGATTTACATGAAATTTGAGTCTGTGCAACACTGTGCATAAGATGGCTTTCAGTTCAATATAATAACAAAAAACGACATTTTGGTTTTTTATTCAACTAATAAGGTGGGCACGCTGTGATCTGTACTATATTTTTACTGTAATTGACAGTTATCGGCAAAAAAAAAAAAAAAAAAAAAACACGGGAGTGGGAGGAATAGGAGTCATTCTTCCGGAGTGGAACGGGACGGGATTTTCCCCAGTTTTTTCGTGGGATTAGGACGGGAAGAGATTAAAGTTGTGATGCATTTTGGAAACAGAGATGAGCCCCTGGTCTAATGCGCCACCTGGCTTGAGAAACCCGTTCTCAAAGACTTACTTTTAGTCATTATTTGGGTAGCACACATATTCTGAATGCCTTCGGCAGAATTCAAATGAGCCATTTTAATCTAGATTAATCTAGATTAATTCCAAGATTAATCTAGATTAATCTAGATTAAAAAAATTAATCTATGCCCACCTCTAATTAATATATTTGATTTCATCTTCATTTTGTTGAAACGAGATCTTTTGGCTTTGCTGTTTTCAGTTGATGCCTGAATAAGACTAAAATAAATGTTATTTGTATGACGTCACCCATATAATTATCCCGATAAGCCTTTGTTACTTTTGAAAAATGTACGTGTGATGTACCCTAATATCCAAATGAATGTGGAACTGAATCGATTGTTTTTCTCCTCTAGGTGAAGAAGAGTAAGACATGGACATGTAAAGTGTGCGGCGAGAAGCAGTCATTGATTAAGGTGAAACTCAATCAAGCTAAACTTGTCATGACACCCGTCTAGTGTTGCCAACTTAGAGATTTTGTTTGCTAAATTTAGCACCTTTTCAGACTCCCCTAGCAACGTTTTCTTCCAAAAGCACCTAGCAACAAATGTAGCTATTTAAATTTTTTTTAGCAAATTTTAAAAAGTGACTCAAATTATAAAAATGAACATTTACAATTTAAATTAAACAAAAAGAGAAAAACATAGATGCCTAGAAGTGCACACATCGCGTGAATAATTGAATAATAATAGTAAAAAATAATAATAAAATAATTTAATAATTGTTCATTTATGATACATTTTGTTAGCTTGTACTTGCGATTGTTGATCAGTTGGTACACTAAGAAAAATATCTAGACAAATGGAAAAGGTGCTAGTAATTTTCCAGGATAATATCCAATATCTACTATAACCAGAAAACACAAAATACAATTAGTAATTAAAAAACCTGAGGAAAAATCAATACAGAGAATTCCTTCATATTAATAATATTGTGCCCCGTTTTACAGCCTTTTCTTGGAGTGTAGCACACTAACGAACTACTAATACACTGCTTAAAATTATAACTGTTCAGAATGTGTAGCTTTACTTGTTTACTAGCTAATAAAAAATAAACGTAAATTGTAATTGTTCTAACATTTAATGTATTTAAAAACAGTTATTTACATTTTAATATTATATTATGCATTTATATTATTTTACGAACTAATCTAAATGAACATATATAATGTATTTTTTGCTGAGATTTGATGCAGTGACTCAATTTTGCATCATGATTACGTAATGACGTCATCGAGCAGTGATGCCACAATGTCATTTAGCAACTTTTAGCATCAAATCAACCTTCCTTTAGCAACTTCCCCTGATAAAGAGTTGGCAGCACTGGTAGTCACGGCTGTTTGATGTGTTGAGTGCAGGAGTTTGGTCGAGGCGCCGCAGCTGACTGCAGAAGGCATGTCCAGAAGCTGAATGCTCTGCGAGGACAGATGCTGGAGGGGAACAGTGAAGAGCTGCTGTCTCAGCGGTGAGCAGACCCGCAGGAGCGCCACAGTCTCTATACGTTACAACAAGTCCTTAAACTTTAACCTAAAGGGGCGACGTGTCCTGGGGATACAAACATTTGAGAAGCTGTGGGGAGAAGCAGTTTAGCTCACAGGAAGCATTTAAACCTGCGCGTCTGTGGTGGGACATCTACTCACCCTCCAATGAAAGATGATCTAGTTCACATATTTACACGTGTTGGAGGGACTACCTGTTTAAAAAGCCGTTGTTCAGGATTAGCTAATTTTTGTATCTCAGGGGATATGTGTTACCCTTTTAGGGGTATTTTAAATTTTTAATTTGTCACCCCAAAAATATAAACCTGCATTTCAATACAGAAATTCAAAACAAGCCCATCATAGGAGACATATTCAAGTCACTGCATGTATGAGTTGGATTTTTATGCAATGCATTTTGAGTAAATTAATAAGTTTCAAAAAGTGAGCATCGTGTCATTGACCCTTTGACTAACAATGTTTTAAAGCGAACCGGATGAAAACTATGAAAACGAAGATGTTCATGAAAGTCTGGATCAAAATCCTGAATCAGAGGTAAAGCTCCAATGTCCCTTCAGTCCTTTTGTCTGCTGAGTTAAATGGTTATCATGCAGAGAGAAACCGAGAAGTCACATGTAGATCAATTGAGAATCAATGTGTTTGCCAACAGCACTGGCCTTATAAGCTTCCTCTCCTTGTAGCAGGAAGTGGATCAAGTCAGCCGCTGGAGTAAATACACTGATCAAACAGCCGAGGGTCCACATGAAGATGAGGAAGAAGAAGATGAGAATGTTTATACAGAAAGACACAGATTCAGAAGCCAAGGAACCAGGTACCTTGTCAATGAAAGCATTTAATCTGTTAATTAGGCAAAATACTGTGGTTGTTAAAGATTGTAATTATTAATAAAGAATCTTCACACAAAACAATCATGAAAAAGTCTTGTATTTTCAGACTGCCAAACAGCTTTGTTATTAGTCAAATGAACAAATACCGATGTAATATCACTTTTTTTCTGAACAGGAAAAGGAAGAAAATCTCCCCTTCAAAGTCTTTTGAAAATAACTGTGAGGATGAGGAGTCATGGACTGGTTGTTCTGGGTTTAAGAGACGGCCGTATCAGGTAAGCCACACATCTGCAACAGTATAAAGACTCATGTGCTAAGATACTGCAAAATGCCCTGTTTAACAAACACCATTCCAACGCAAACACTTCTTGTGTCTATTGCAGCATGACCGGAGGTTCAAATCATCGTGGACTGAAGGATCTGCTTCCACATATTCCTCCTGTGGCGCTAGCACAAATCTCCCATCATCCCATCAGGCCGTTTGTTACCCTGCAGCCTGCTCCAGTTCCACATACACAGCGGAGGAGTCTGGTGAAAATAAACAGCAGGGTAACTCTTCACATAAGCCGCCAGCAGTTGAGGTAACCAAAGGTCTTCTCCCGCACAGAAACAGTCCTTCTGTTGCTTCTCGTCAGAAGTTTGGCGAAGCAAAGATTGAGAATAAGGACTCCAAATGGGATATATTCCTCACAGTTGTCCCTAATCAGCAGGACGAGGAAGAGTATGAAGCTCATGACTCCTCTAATTACAGTGATGATAACACAGCAGTGGCTTGTTTCACAGAAGCACGGGCATACATGGGTGTGGATTCTGAAGAGTGCAGATATCCAACAGATGGAAAGACGGTTGGTGATATTTGTGTGGATGGAAATGTATCCAGTCCAAGCATCAGTCACAGCTCAAATCTAGACAGTTTTGAAAACGCTGTCTGTAAACAGCCTGCTCTGTTTAAGATGCCGTGTTCAAGCCTTTCCATAAACTCCCTGTTCTTTACCGATGAAGACTTTGACGACACATTTTGAGAATAAGTTGCATTCTGTTTAAAAAGCTTTAATATTCTGAAATCAAAGTTGCACGATGTTACCATATTCTCTTCTTGGTAGTTAAACCATTCTCCACAGTCTTGAAAAAATCCAAACAAGTAGGTTTTTTTTTTCTTCATTTTATTGTGGATAGAAAGGACAGGAATTTTAGAAGACCTACAGCGACATTAACCTGATTCCATCTGTTTATTCAAACTAACAATAAAAATACCCCCAGCTTTCTGCTTTGCCTAAAAACTCTTCTTATTGGTTATGTAAATGCAAATAGAAAAAAACCACACAAATGTAGACCTCTACTTTTATATGTAATATGCATATACAATAATAAAATAATCTTTATAACATGGTGTAATGTTAAAGACAGAAATGCTGAATATATCTATTTTGTATAAAAGCCCAATAATGAACTTAACTACGTGCCAGTCACCTGAGTAATTGATATTATTGATAACATTTACGTAAAGAATTTGTCATTGAAAAATATGGAAAGACTTTGTTAATAGAAAATAGGCCAGAAGTCTCAAACATTATTAGTTATGGCCCAGGTCTTCTTTATTCCTGCGCTTCTCTACTTCTGTGGGCCGGGTTTGGAGTACTGGATGGTATCCAGGGCAGCTCCGATGTCGAATTCCTTGGTGTGGAGCAGTCTGGTCAACCATCCACCCTCATCAGTGAAACCCATGGAGAGCATCTGAGAAAGAGACTCCACCAGCCTGGGGTCTGCATCTGAGGGAGAGGACATTAAAATTAGGATGCCTGAATTGATATGAAGTGGACTGGAATTGGCTACTGGGCATCAGCCCAATGACGATGCACTGTACCTTGAGGAAGGTGTGGGTAGAGAGCTGCCTCACGCAGACCAGTGGGACCCTCGGAGGCGCTTGTGCTGGAGTCTGTGCTTAGCGGGGCTGGAAGATCTGTCCCGTCATGCTCCAACTTGAGGGACTGCAGCTCTCCTGTGGAGGGGTCCACCTCTTTAGAGCTGAGATGAATCCATTCCTCATCACTGCCTTGGCCTTTCGGCCCCTAGGATTGAAGAAATGAACGTTAACCGAATGTAGCTTCTCAGCATTTAATATCTAACTTCTGTCTATTTTGGCTTTGAAAACTCAAGATGTCACAATCCTGTATATTATCATGCAGGGGTGTAGGATACATGGGGGACGTGTCCCCTCCCACTTTTAATAAAACCAAATCGTCCCGCGCTTTTTCAGTGACCAGTGTAAATATATCTAGATTTAAATTCAAAGATAGCCTATGACCTGGCATTATATTCATATCCATAATGATGAGATGTGAACATTACTGAGTGCTAAACACTCATGCAGTGTATGTTTCATTCATACTCAAAGCTAGAGGGCGCTCTCACGCAGACAGTGCAAAACAAACTCATAGAAGTAATAACTTACAGCGCGCAGGAAATCCCTAATATGGACAAAGGCATCCAGCTATCGCTGTAGCTAAGCTGAATAAAAAACCTAAAGACAATACATGCACACGATTGCGACAATATATGGTTTGTGTGTTTTTCAAGTCA
Source organism: Ptychobarbus kaznakovi (assembly GCA_027422405.1). Classification (NCBI taxonomy): domain Eukaryota; kingdom Metazoa; phylum Chordata; class Actinopteri; order Cypriniformes; family Cyprinidae; genus Ptychobarbus; species Ptychobarbus kaznakovi. The sequence continues at coordinate 48,866 of JAPDDN010000495.1, forward strand.
CCTCCAGGTAATAAAGTATCTGAATAATGCAGTGCTAACTGACATAGCATTTATTACAGTGGCCTATAGAAACTATAAAATATATTTTCTTCCTTGTTCTGTGATAAAATTGAAAAAAAGTGTAGTATATTTACAAACCATAAAACTGCAACTATGTAAATTTAGGAAAATATTACAAATGCAAAAAATCATACAAATTATTGGTAACTGTCCAGCAGTGCATTACATTTTTTTGTCAATTAAAAGAGATAAAAAATAAAACCTGTCAATTGGACAAATTTTTTTTTTTTTAAGATTTCTGTCCCCCTTCTGAAAATGATAGCTACACCCCTGCTATCAGGCATTACAGAACTGCTTGGATATTGATTTACCTTTGTTCCCTCACTGATGCTATCTTCAGTGGCCTGGCTTCCAGGACCAGACCCTCTGGAGAGAAGCCCTATGGAGCCACTCTCACTCCGAGCACTAGGTGGCCCACTGGAGGCAGGAGGAGTTGGTGTAACTTTGGTCCGTTTCCCCTCATGCTCAACGTCGATGTCCACATCTATGCCTGGAGAGGACGAAGCATTTTTATTTTGAAGGGTTAGATAACATGCCAAACAAAGATCTATTCGGATGGTGTGTTAGAAGCAAATATGTTTGGGAAAGGCCAAAGGTATCAGTAAAATAAACCCAAGAAGGGAACTTACCAAGGGGGCTCAACATGGCCGCCACTCCCTCGCCAATGTTCTTTAGGTACTGCATATTAGCCTGGGAGGAGTCAGTAGCACCTGTGGATGACAACACAGTTTCTGTCAGAGAAGTGTTGGTCTACAGTATCGTAACAAATTATTCTAAGCTCAGATTTCATACATATGTGACCCTGGACCACAAAACCAGTCATAAGGGTCAATTTTAATTGAGATTTATACGTTATCTAAAAGTCATCTTTAAAGTTGTCCAAATGAAGTTCTTAGCCATGCATGTTACTAATCAAAAATTCAGTTTTTATATATTTACAGTAGGACATTTACAAAATATCTTCATGGAACATGATCTTTACTTAATATCCTAATGATTTTTGGTGTAAAAGAAAAATCAATTTTGACCCATACTATGTATTTTTGGTTATTGCTACAAATATACCCCAGCGACTTAAGACTGCTTTTGTGCTCCAGGGTCACATATGTCAACCAATCCAAAGCGGTCTATAAATGGGACATAAGCTGCATCTGAACGCTTAGGCAGCTGACTTGTTTGAGCACAAAGGTACTACCCAATCCTTTAGTTGTTCACAAACTGACCAGCAATCTCATCTTTAACACAATGTTTTTTTTACTCGTTCACACAAGCCCTGTTGTGTTCCTCCAACTTCGCAGGCAGCATTCTTCAGCTTTCAGAGACAATCAGTGTTTTATATCAGACCGTTTGATTGATGGTGTCTCACCGTTCTCTCTCGTGTTTTCAGAAGCATCCTGGTTTTGCTGGACTCCAGATGGGTCTGGCTGAGTCTGGTTTTGGGCTTGGGCTTGGGCCTGAGCCTGGGTATTTGCCCACATGCAGTGTCTCATCTTACGCCAACCCTTCCCACGAGGGAACCACTGCACACAAAAGATTTACTTGAATCAATATGTTCAGATCATTTGGAAACCAAAATGTATTATATGTAGTACAATACACAGACACAAAAGCAGTAAAACAGGCATTCACCTCAAACATGTTGGCCATGGGGTGAAATATGGGCAGGAGAGCATGCTCCTTGTGGAGGCCTTTGCCCTGGCATGAGGAGCACAAGTCATAATCGGGGCAAACGGTGCACTTGAAACGTGTTCCAGCCACCGGCCCTTCGCACCCGTCACAGGTCACCCCTGGGTGCAGCATTGGAGGGTGATGAGGAGGATGCCCCATGTGAGGTCCTCCTGGGGGACCCATAGGATTAGGTCCAGGGGGGATAAAGTGAGGCGGGGGGAATGAGAACCCAGGGACCCCATGAGGTGAGGGATCATGTTTGTGCTCCTTTCTTTCTGAAAAGTGAAGAAATAGAAGAGAATTGCTATTAATATGAGATGTTTGTGTGCATTGGAGGCATTTAAATGACTCAAATGCCTCTTGCGTAAGAATCTATTCACATTCTTTGAATGTATTGTCAATGTCATAAAATGTTCCCATCAAAAGAGCTTGTAATACATGTAAGTAGCTTTGACCAGGCAAGATAGCAGGGAATACAGAATTGATAGTATTCAAGACTTTAAATGCTAAGAATGAGCTAAAGAACGTCACGAGTAATTGCAAAAACCCTGAACATCTTAATTAGTTCCACTATGGTCAGGCTGCTGCTTTATATTCATGGGGTCAATGGATCTTTAAGATTATGAAAATATGTACGAAGAGCCTCGATCTTAAAAATGTCATCTTTGTATCCTTGCTGGCTTCATCCACTTCTGAAAATGTTTATACAGTATTTCATTTCACTAAAAAGTCAAGTAGTGTAACCATGAGTTACTTCATTTGGCTTGAACTAACCTAGGCTTTTCATAAAAAGCTCATATTTTTATAACGAATACTGATTTTGACTTCTGACCTGTGTTGAATGTTCAGAAGCACAGGTTTTATAAAACATGGCGGAGCAAAGGACACTTGCATGGCAGATTAGTATGGCCTACCATACAATATTTACAGAATTTGTAATGGTCTCAATGTGAGTGCTTATTCAGAAGAAGCACCTAATAGAGTAAGTGATTTCAGACAGACCACACTGTACATTATTTTTTATTAAAGTTGAGCCAAGTTAAAAGTTTAAGGAGACCAGCTTCATCAGATTTTTGAGTTCTCAACTTCTTGTTGAAAAACTGAGAACTGTTTTACAGTGCAGTCATCAGGGTCTGTTGGTCTTTCTGTGATGCCTCCTGTTTATAGTTTTCTTGTCACGCGGCTACAACATGACTCCTGATGTGCATTCTGATCTGGATTGAATTTCCTATGAATAACTTATTATTACCTTTTTACAGTCTCCAAACAGTTACACTACCCAGCCAGACAAATACATTTTAATTCAAAGATTGATGTTCTTCATAGAAGATATACATTACAGTTATTGTCTGTATGAAATGCATTTTAATGTAATTTAATAGATCTTAACCACGTCACTGAACCTTATAACGTGTGACAAGCCTGGCTTTTCTGTTGCTGTCTCCAGTGGAGGGCAGCAGTTTCTGACATCTCTAACAAGTTTAATATATATATATATATGAATTTGTTGTGTACTGTTTGTCTTCAGTTTAAAAGGCACATGACAAACTCATTCCCAGTAACTCATATTGAAAGGAATAATGTAAGTGCTAGATACATTAAAGAAGCAGATGACTGATTATACTAAATTCTTATGTTGAATTAAATTGGGAACAAATAACACACACACAAAACTATGTAAACAGACAGCATCTGTATATTACTCACGCTTGATGTAGACACGGCATGTGTCATCCTTCACAAGAGCCAAACCCATCAATAGCTCATCGTCAGAGGAGAAAGCAATCATGTCACCATCGTCATCTAGGAAAAACAATTGTATTTCTACTGGGTAATATTACAGTCCTTATGTTTTGGCAATTATAGATTCTGCTGCTGTCCTTCCTTTCTCTGTACAAATACTGGATATAACACTGACTCAACACATGGTAATTTAATAGTACAGTGCTCACATTACTTTCGATTGAGGTGTATCAATGCGCTATGACAGTTGTCAATATTATATTTCATTTTAAAGAAGTTTGTGTTCCTAAATATGTCCAAGTTCTATTTCTAATGTTTCTTTGTTGAATCTCATTTAAACTTCAAGAAGATACAAATTAAACAATAATTATATAATATTAACAATAAGAAACGACAAGTTATTATATGTTTGCATTAGCAATAGGTTACACAAAATAAAATTAAAAACTGATTTACCTTTATAGTACATTTGAAAGGGCGCAGTCCCGAGACCGAGGAAACATCGAGCACTTTTCTCTTCAAATACTCGAAACTTGTTGAGACATCCTGATCCACGGCGAAGCGGCGGATCTCCTTGTTGCAGTCGTCCTTACCGAGAAGGTAAGCTTTCACCGTCATCGACATTGTAGCGAAAAATAGTGTCTCGGAGCGATCCTCTGGATGTGTTGCGCAGCAGAAAATGCGTTTCTTGAACACGGGACTCTGCGCTGGCTGCGTGAGATTGTGTTTCCTGCATCAGCCCACAGTTCCTATATAAGCCTGAGCGTCATATGCAAATTCGGCTGAGGTGAGAGCGTCATATGTAAATCCAGCAGTGCATCAGCCAATAGCTGAGGCGAGAGCGTCTTGGCAGGAGGGGATGTCCAGCGTCACAGCAGGACAGAGTTCATGTTGTCTCTGATCATGTGAGGCATATTTCACAACAGAGTGATCTGAGCAATGCCCTGGCAATACGTGAGGGGAAATTCCCTCTGAATCACCAAAGAATACAGCAGTATCTTTAAGTCCAACAATAGACGTGTGATAGTATTGTGAATGTCACTGTAATTCTCTAATTCTTCTCGTTTTCACAAACGGTAGCTACATTTCTTGAGGTTAACTTGCTCATTTGGAGACAGGGATGTCACACAAAAGCATTCTTGCTTCTGCTATACAACAATAATAACAATGTTACAAGTTTTTTCCACATGCATGTATGTATGCATTATTTTGATGAATCTTTGTCTTACTACAGCTGAGTCAGTAACTGTAAGCATGATATCTGGATATCCATCATACAATCTCTACTAGTACTAGCCCACATAGGTCAGATCTGGTTGGTGTGCATTTCTTCTACAGCTGCTAGCTAATAAAGTGCTGTGTCATCATGAATGAGGGCTAGCAGACGCCTATTTAATTTGGCTCCTTTTTGTTACAAAAATTGTAGTCTTTATGTATACTGAACAAACTTTAAGCTTAAAAATTGATTAAGCATTCTCATCATCATTTCATAATCATGTATAAAAAATAAGAAATATATGTTGTATAGTCGTATATATATACCACAATACTAGAAATGTGGACTGATGGAGAATATTACTAATTATAATTCACAGTTGTATTCATGTATTGGCATTTATTAACTATGAATTACATTTGATCAATTTTTTATTTCATATTTTACTAATAATACTAATAATAAATAAAATATAAATATATTGTAAACATTTAAATATGCTGTGTCATCATGAATGAGGGTTAGCAGTCGACCTTTCAATATTTGTTTCTTAAAAACCACATTAAGGAAATTATAGACCATACTGTATGTGCTTACTGAACAATCTTTAAACTTAAGAATGCATGTCCATTTGAATATCATATGTAACAACTTAAATAATATATTTTGTGTATATATGTATATATGTGTGTGTGTGTGTGTGTGTGTGTGTGTGTGTGTGTGTGTGTGTGTGTGTGTGTGTGTGTGTGTGTGTGTGTGTGTGTGTGTGTGTGTGTGTGTGTGTGTGTGTGTGTGTGTGTGTGTGTGTAGTGTGTGTGTGTGTGTGTGTGTGTGTGTGTGTGTGTGTGTGTGTGTGTGGGTGTGTGTGTGTGTGTGTGTGACCCTCTCTGTGAAAACCCAGCTAAAGTCTATTTTTTGTGATTTATGGTTTTCTACATAAAATCATCTTTCATGAACACTCTGTGAAAATGTAACCTTTATATCTTTAAAATTGACTGAGTAAGGTCATGTCAAAGATTGAAATTATAGTGAAATTAATGGTTGAAATCCAACTTTGATGCTTGTATCTCATAATTAGATTTTGAGACTTTAGCCTTGATTTCACAGAGAGGGTCACATGTATATATATATATATATATATATATGTTGTGTGTATGCGTGTATTTGTATATGTATCTATATATTTATATATATATATATATATATATATTATATACACCCACAGTTATTAAACTATTACTTTTATAATAAAAAATATATTCATTTATATTTTATTTTAGACTACTTCTACTACTATCTTTGGACTTTATCGTTGAATATATTAATAATCAATATAACTTCGTTTCAGCCAGCCTTTAACCTTGTTTTACATTTGACATTCCAGCTCTAAGTGTTGGTGATGTCAGAAGTGCGCGAGCCCTCCCTTGCCTACATTCGTTAAAAGCTTCTCCACACAGAGACTCTTTATTCTAGAAGCCTCCTGAAGAGTCAGAGATCGGAACGGCGAGGGGCGGGGCGTGGCTCTGTCAGCTGACTCGGACTCACGCGCGTCATGTGATTTCCTTTGTTTACAAGCAACATCTCCGCGTCCAATAACACTGATAATGAGCTCATATCCCCGAACAAACAGCCCATAACTTAAACAGACAGAGCCTATCAATCAGAGACACTCTTAGATGTTCTCGTATTACTTTAAATTGAAAGCACAATAGTAAAGATAAATGAATCAGGTCAGTGAGTTGTAATGTTTAATTGGTGAACTAGGGTATATTAAATGTTAAACATAAAGATTCCTGCCTTTAATTAGCCTATATTTTTAAATGAAACTGTAAAGTCTAATAATTGTTCATGTATGGCTTTGTGACATTTTGATCTATTTATTTTTTTACAGATCCGTGTGTTTTATCGGGTTAAAGCAGTTTAACCTAACAGTGCATTGCGTCATATCACAAATGATCAAACACCATCTGCTGTTAGGGCTCACGACGGTTGCTAGATGACGTTATGATGTCTTTGCGCGATGACGTCATTGCGTAATCACGACGCAAAATTGTCACAACATCAAATCTCTGCAAAAAAACTATATTTTATATAATTTAATTTAGATTTGTGTGTAAAATAATGTGCAAAACATAATATTAAATATAAATAACAGTATGTTTAATAACTACTTAACTAGTAATACTACACATTCTCAACAATTAAGCTTTAAGCAGTGTATTAGCAATTAGTTAGTATGCTTACTCTATGAAAAGTCTGTAAAAATAGAGCACAATCTACTATGTTAATATGAAAAAAAATCCGTATTGGTTTTTTACCTGCATTTTAAAATACACATTGTGTTTTCAGGTTACAGGGTTACTATGGATGATGGATAATGTACTGGAAAATTACTAGTATCTTTTCCATTTTTCTTACAGTGTACTAACTGATCAACAATGGCAGTTACAAGCTACTAACAACGTGTATCATACATTTAAATTATTAAATTGTTAGTATTATTAAATTTAACATTTGCAAATAGCAGCTAACTCAATTCACATGATGAATTCACTATAATAAGCATCTTCGGTTTCCTCTTTTTGTGTAATTTGAATGGAAAATGTGTGCCTATTCACTTATCAAAAGTTGCCAAATAAATTGAAAACATTGCTAAATTTGTTGCTAGGTGCTTTTTGGGAAAAAAGATGCTAGGGTAGTCTGAAAAGTTGCTAAATTTCGCACACTGGATGGCGCTATTGTCTCACATGCCAGCACAGTATTGTTTATGTAGGAGTGATACAGAAAATAGACCAACACTAAATGCATGTTAAATACAGATTTGTTTGGAGAGTTTAAACTTTAAAGTAGGCTGTTGTGTAAGTTATTTGGAGAGTTTAAAATAAATGTAAACAGTTTAAAGTAAATGCAACTTAAATGACAATAATTTCAGCTGCAATATAAATGTTAGTTCTACATTATACTTATTATATATTCCTGAGGCACCATTTTATTTCATCAGATTGCTGCCACACTAATGCTCTGGAAATCCTCTCAATGACATCTTCTGATGGGGCTTGAACGTAAATTAATATTTCAAGTGCTGCAAAATATTTTGGCTAATGTGTTTACTACAAGAGAGACACTGACGGTCTTAAGTACCTGCAAGAATATTTGGGCCCATTTTGTTCCTCTAGGAAGAGGCATTTTAGAAATATGCCTAGAGGTTCAGTTTGATGTGTAAAAAAATAAGACAACCAATAATTAGCACCTGCACAGAAACTACTTTCTCTTTGTTAATATGCTCTGTGCTTATTGCACAACACTCTGCAAAATTAATTTAGCCACTCAAAGATGAACTGTTTGGCAGAACGTCAACAGTCAACGCACTAGAAGAGATGAAACTGGGCAATCAGAGGCCTGATTCATCTCCAGAGCATTAGATGAAACATCACAGAGATGTGATTAATTATCTACAGACATGAGTGCGGCAGAACTGGATATTTACTGATCCTGCAATAAACAGATATTCACATCTGTCAATCACTCCCTTCAATAGTGCCATATACATTTTTAGATAAGCATTTGTCCATCCATCCACTGGGTATCTAAAAGAGAATGATTATTTCTCTGTATATTTATAAGATATATATCATTTTTATGGAAAGTTGCTTTTAAAAGTAATGCATTACAATATTGCGTTACTCCATGAAAGGTAACTACTTGTATTGCTTTCTATGGAAAGTAGAATAAGTTGTAATAACAACTTATGTGACAATATGTTGTTCATAATCAACTTACTGATTTTTTGTGTGGGAACAATATACTGGATATTTTTCAGTCTGGATTTCGGACCAAACATAGCACAGAATCAGCATTATTAAAGGTTACGAACGATATTTTGCTAAGTATTGACTCCGGGAAACGTGTTGCCTTAATGATGTTGGATTTGACTGCAGCTTTTAGCAGATAAAGCAATACTTGAGATCATGCGATTTTAATAGAACACTTAGAGATTATGTTGGGATTAAGGGTGTCGCCCTTAAGTGGTTCTCTTCCTATCTGCAGGACAGGACATGCTTAGTTAAATTGGAAATCACGTCTCGTCATCTGCGTCTATCACTTCTGGGGTTCCTCAGGGATCAATTCTTGGTCCGACTTTATTCTCATTGTATATGTTACCCTTGGGGACCATTTTTAGACAATATAATATTAATTATCTATGTATGCTGATGATCTACAACTGTATTTTCCGTTGCAGAGTGATGGCCATACATCTTTTGCTAATTTTCATAAGTGTCTGACTGAGGTAAAGAAATAGTTAACAAATAATTTTTTTACAACTAAATGAGGATAAGTCTGAATTTATTATGTTTGGGAATAAAATGCCTGGAAATGACCTGATTGAAAGTTATGGACTATTGTCCAATAATAGTTATGTGAAGAATCTTGGAGTATTTTTAGATTCTGAAATCCGCTTTGATCGGCAAGTTAATAGCGTGGTGAAAACATCCTTTTTTCTGTTAAGGAAATTGTCTAAACTGAAATCTATCCTTTCATATAAGGACTTGGAGATTGTTTTACATGCTTTTATTTCCACACGGTTGGATTATTGTAACGCTCTCTATCTAGGCATAAGTGAATCCTTGGTTGCCCGTCTTCAGTATGTTCAGAACGCTGCTGCAAGAATTATGACAAACACCAAAAAACGAGATCATATAACGCCTGTATTGATATCCCTTCATTGGTTACCAGTGAAATACAGAATACAATACAAGGTGTTAATGTTTGTCTATAAAGCACTGCACAATCAAGCTCCTGAATATATAAAGGACATGTTAATCCCTTATCAGTCCCAACGTCATCTACGTTCCTCTCAAAATATTGCTTCTAACTGTCCGCGGTCTCGGTTGAGGCGTAGTGGAGACCGCGCTGTCTCTGTCGCGGCTCCTGCACTCTGGAATGTATTACCATTATCCATTAAAGTATCGTCAAACATGGACCTTTTTAAAAAGGACCTGAAGACCTTTCTTTTTTATCAAGCTTTTGGTGTTTAATTGAGTTGGAGTATTGTGAAGGATTTGCTTGTTATGTCATATTGTTATTTTATGTTTGTTATTATTGTTGATTACTACCAAAGCAAATTCCTAACAACTAAGTATTTTAGTATTTTTATATTTTTATGAACTATGGACAGCACTTTGGTCCATTCTAATGGTTTGAAAGTGCTCTATAAATAAAATTGAGTTGAGTTGAGTAATGCATTATGTTAATTTTGCATTACTTTTCGCCACCTAAGCTGACAAAGACCCAAAAGTTATATTTTTGTCAGCTGTAAAAGCCTTTCACATCAAAGGTGAAACGAATAAGCCTCAGAGTGAATGAATTTCCCTCATCACAGAGAGATGTCAGTGAATACAGTGCCCTCCACTAATTTTGGCACCCTTGGTAAATATGAGCAAAGGCGGCTGTGAAAATAAATCTGCATCGCAAAATATCAAACATGTTGTTCGGGAGAGTTTCAAGAATTTTTTTTCGTATCCAAATACCAACTCCAGCACATTCAGTTGTCAGACACGACTGGAACTTCAAATGGCACTGGCTTCTATAGTCAGATGAAAAACAAAAAAAAAGAGCTTTTTGGCAGCAAACCCACCAGATGGGTTTACAAACAGGGATAAAAGCTCACTGTCAAAAATCACTGTCAAAAGTTTAAGCTGGTTGGCTTAAACTTGTAAGATTTTTCAACTTTTTATACAAAAAGTTATACAATTTTTTTTACATTGTATGATAGGATGATAAATATGATACATAAATTTCATTTTAAAATATTTTTCATTTAAACCTTCAAATGTAATGTAAAATAGTGAAATTCATTTCCATTTAAAAAAAATTTACATCTTGATGATTGCTAAATGTATTTTATTTTATTTAGGATAATAGGTACAGGTGCATCTCAATAAATTACAATGTCGTGGAAAAGTTCATTTATTTCAGTAATTCAACTCAAATTGTGAAACTCATGTATTAAATAAATTCAATGCACACAGACTGAAGTAGTTTAAGTCTTTGGTTCTTTTAATTGTGATGATTTTGGCTCACATTTAACAAAACCCACAAATTCACTCTCAACAAATTAGAATATGGTGACATGCCAATCAGCTAATCAACTCAAAACACCTGCAAAGGTTTCCTGAGCCTTCAAAGTGGTCTCAGTTTGGTTCACTAGGCTGTAAATATTCTAATATTTTGAGATACGGATTTTTGACTTTCATGAGTCACACATTTGAAGTGTTTTACCTTAAATGTAATGAATCTATAATATATGAAAGCATCACTTTTTGAAATGTTACAAAAAAAAACTTTTCAACAATATCAAATTTGTTTGAGATACCCTGTACATATATAACAGTATAAGGCAACCAGCTTCATGAGGTTTTGGAGAGTTCTCAACTTGTATTCAGTTTAT
>JAPDDN010000495.1:65000-200000 GCA_027422405.1 Ptychobarbus kaznakovi
TGCTTCCTGACAGCATCAGGTGTTTTACTATTGGTGAGTAGAATTATTTATTTCAATAAATGTAATTGTTTAGATATCATAATATTTAGGCTATAAATAATATTATAAATCTGGTTGGTTTGTATTGATGACTTAATATGTAAATGACATGCATGCGGCCCGTGAGACTTGCACTTGGACCATAGTGCAGCCCGCTGGAAAAAAAGGTTGAGAACCACTGCCTCAAGCCATTGTTATGCACCGGCTGTCTGAGAAGGCTATCTGTTCGGGCGCTTCAGGTATGCGCGCGGCGAGCACAGAAACGCTCTATCACAGCGCGTGAGTCCACATTGAGATATCTTGGGCTTAAATAGCTTAAAATTACTTTTATGTTTAAACTGACAAGACAAAACACGTGGGAATGAAAAACTTTCTTGAGGAAGCACCACTGGCCTGATCGTTAATATAGTTTGGGGGGGCGCGCCCCACAGATTGAAAACCCCTGCATTAAAGCAACAAAACTGAGTACACCCTAAGTGATAACAGCTCTCATTGTTTAACCATGTAAAGCGACGTGTCCTATTCATCATGTTCATGGTTTGTCTGCTTGACAGGACCATACATATTTGTGTATCTTGTTTTAGAGCGGTTAAAATTTGGTTTCTCTCATACTGACCCCTGGATTGTTCAACATGGCACTTCATGGCAAAGAGCTCTCTGAGGATTTGAGAATTAGAATTGTTGCTCTCCACAAAGATGGCCTAGGCTATACGAAGTTCAGTAACAGCCTGGAACTGAGTTACAATACAGTGGCCAGGGTCATAGAGAGGTTTTCCAAGACGGGTTTCACTCGGAACAGGCCTCGCAAGGGTAAAATGGTCAATAAAAGAAGTTTGAGTCCTTGTGCAGTGCATCAGGTGCAGAAGCTGGCTTCAAAAACAGATGCATGAGTGCTGCCAGCATTGTTTTAGACTACTGCTGGTACTGGGAAGCTGCGGTTCATTGAAGGAAACATGGATTCCAACATGTACTGTGACATTCTGAAACAGAAGATGATGCCCTCCCTTCAAAAACTATTTTCCAACATAACCACCCCAAACACACCGCCGAGATGACAACTGCCTTGCTGCTGAAGGTGAAGGTGATGGAGTGGCCAAGTATGTCTCCAGACCTGAACCCTATTGAACACATGTGGGGCATTCTCAAGCGGAAGGTGGAGAAGCACCATGTGTCTAACATCCAGCAGCTCTGTGATGTCATTATGGAGGAGTGGAAGAGGAGGCCAGCAACAACCTGTGCAGCTCTGGTGAATTCCATGCCCAGGAGGGTTAAAGCAGTGCTAGATAACAATGGTGCCCCTACTAAATATTGACACTTTGGACACAGATTTTGACATGATTCACTTAGGGTGTTCTCATTTTTGTTGCCAGTTATTTGGACAGTAATGGTTATATGTTGAGTTATATTTAGAGGACAGTAAATTTGTACTTCTATACAAGCTGCACATTGACTACTCTAAAATATATCCATGTTTCATTTGTGCAGCATTGTCCCTTGATAAATAATAAAAAAAGAAATTGCTGAAATGTGAGGATACTTACTTTTGTGAGATACTGTATATATATATGTTAAAATACACTTTTGTAGGCTATAATATATTCATATAAACATTGTGTGTGTTAGAGAACACTTTTGTAGGCTATAGCCATGTACATAAAGTTCACATGAATTTACTAACCTCTTATTATTATTATTTACCTTTTCTGTGTACAATCTTTTACAGGCTATAGGCTACGCCCTTAAACATGGTGTTACAGCAAAGCACGTGAAGATATAAAGATGCGCTAGTCCAGGCAGGGGCATCATGCACTCATTATTTTTAAGGGGGCACGAGTGGGGGGTCATCATGTGACACAATAGCACTTATGATTTTATTTTATTTTATTTTTCCTTTTTTATTCGAAACATTCCCAAACGCATTAATTATATCATGAAATATCTCGATTCTCACCATTATAGATTATGTTAGTTGATCTACTGGGCGATGGTAAAAATAACCTAATAATGTAGTCTATTAACTATGCAAAAAAAACTCTGTCTGTTTACTTAAGTAACAGATGTGGGCATCATCAAGGCTGGGGTGTGCAGGGCCCCGGGTTGTACCAGTGGTATTCAAATAGTTTAACTTGTATGTTCGTTCTTATTATTTATTTGTGATATTAACACAATGTTTAAGTTTACGTTTATAGGTGTCCAGGCACAGAAACTGAATAATCAAATGTAAAATAGCACTGCATAGTCTTCACTGTGAAAATTAAATATACAGTTAAACCAAAATGTATTCAGACACCTTCAACATTTCTCACATTATCACAGTTTATTCCTATAGTTTAGAAAATGGTAATAAAACATGTCAAGAACTCAGAGTTAAACTGTGACAGAACAAATTAATCTTGATAATGTCAGATAACTTTGATAGAAAGGTATGTAATGGATTACAATGTGGAGCAAAAGCGATATATCAAAGCGATGATATATCAGATAATTATCTAGTCTTGTGTAAACTCCATATAGCTAAAGCTGTAAATTTAACTCCTTGTTACAAGTATGATAGAACCATCACTTCTACCACAAAAGACTGCTTTGTAAGTAATCTTCCTGATTTATCTCAATCCCTCAGCATATCCAACAGCGCAGAAAATCTTGATGATGTAACAGAAACTATGCTCTCTCTTTTCTAACACTTTAGATACGATTGCTCCTTTACGCTTAAGAAAGATTAAGGAAAAGAGTCCAACACCGTGGTATAATGAGCACACTCGTGCCCTAAAGAGAGCAGCCCGGAAAATAAAGCGCAGCTGGAGGAAAACAAAATTAGAGGTATTTCGTATCGCTTGGTGCGAAAGTACCCTATCCTACAGAAAAACATTCAAATCTGCTAGATCTGATTACTTTTTGTCTCTTTTAGAATAAAACAAACATAACCCCATGTATTTATTCAATACAGTGGCAAAATGTACATTTTTTGTCTTTATTAACTTAGTTGAGTATTAAACTGCAAGCAACTGTTAGGCTGTCAGTAGCACCCCATTATTATCATCAGTCAGAATAGTGTACTAAAGGACATCATTATCGATTGGAAAATTACATGAATACATTTAGCAAGCAAATATTCACATGGAATTATTGTATAGAAAGGGAGGGAGCTAGAGCAATCAGCAACACAAAAATATCAGTCAGCTAAAAAATACAATAGTGTGTTCAGTATTAGGATTTTCAATGTACTAATTTTGGCATTTGGATGCTTTAGAAGGTGGTTGTTTTGCAACAAGGTGAAGTTGACACAGTTCTGTTAATAACAGTAGACCTGCTGGTGAAGAAGTGACAGGTACAAGAAAGAAGGGAGTGACAGAGATATTGGAGAAAATTAAGAAAGGGAAAAGGGAAGTGAAAGTGCAGTTCAAAAGAGAACCTTTTATTATTTTCCATGGCCCCGACTAAAGACTTTTGATGGTCATACAAATAGGCTAATAGGGTTGTCCATGTTTCAGAATGTGTTGGGTGTATGGAATGGCCTGGATGAGTGTGAGATTTCCCTGCCTGAAATTTTGTCCCAGTCCGCCCATGGACACCGACAACAGATAGTAAATTAGGCGCGGTCACTTTAAGAGAAAATACATCCAATATAATGATGCACATCCGATTTCTTTTTCAGACATAACTGACAGTTTTTTCGAGGAGACTCTCCAAGGTATTTTAACATGATTTTGTATGTATTTGTTGATACAAGAGCAAAAAGAGGGCAAATTCGGTCTTCAAGCTTTGAGGCGCGTCTCTCTGCGTGCGCCCTGTGCGCACAGGTACTGAATTGGACTCTTTCGCATCTCTTTCTTTTTGCAAGTTTAAACTGCGATTTCTATTTGTTCCTTCAGGGGCAGGAGGATGCGAAGTAGAGTTTGCTTCGGTCTTGCTGTCTGTGAGATACACGTGCCCCCTCACTTTCAATGGGCATGACACCTCTGAGTCCAGGACCTCAATAACAATGTAGCCTATGCTTTCTGGGATATTATATAAAACAAGCCTACTACAGCGTGAAATTGTTGCAAAAATAGAAAGCGTGTTTCTTTTTTGACCGCGCGGAGGAGCAGCTGCACCGCCTGCACGAGCCAGTCCAACAAAACACCGCGAAACACACACGTTCTCTCTCTCTCTCTCTCTCTCTCTCTCTCTCTCTCTCTCACACACACACACACACACACACACACACACACACACACACACACACGTCCCCCCTCCCCTCTCTCTCTCTCTCTCTCTCTCACACACACACACACACACACACACACACACACACACACACACACACACACACACACACACACACACACCCTCTTCAGTATAAACGGCATCGGCCTGTACACAGTCTGTAGCATTCTCGCCTCCCTCTCCTCTCTCATGTGCGCGCGCTGTCATTAACGCACGCCAGACGCGCTCGAGCTCACGGTTCGGTTCGGTTCGGACATGATACCGGCGCGCACCCGGAGATGAGGCTCAGAAATGGCACCTTCCTAACAGTCTCACTATTCGGGTTATGTGGGCTTATATCGTTATCCTGGTACACCGCATTCAGCAATTCCAAAGGTAAGAGCCTGCGTTTGTTTGAGCGGAACGCATCATGCGTGGAAACCAAATGCTTCTCTCGCATTCTGTCATGCATTCAAATGCGGCACTGAAGCGCTGGAGCTGCAGATCCCTGAACAGCTGTTCAATGCAACGCTGCTGCTGCTCGGCTAGTCTGTCTGTGTTTGTGCACCTTCTGTCTTCAACTGCTCCTCAAACTATCAAAGAGGCCTGTTGATGTTTACTGAAATACAAAGGCAACAATATAGTGCATTACGTTCCGTTTACAGGTACAATTAGAAGTATATCTACCCAAATAACCATTTTCTGCTGAGATGCTGCTTTCTTTTGGGGTTTAATGTTGTTTTTACATCTGCACTTTCTTAACAAGGAATCTAAACTCCTTATCTGATGCTATTTCAACATGTTTATTTTTGTCTAGCAATAGTCATCGCTTCCTGGGGTGCTTGAAGGCTCCTGAGAGGTTCTGAGCATGCTTGTAACAATCTTCTGATGTTGAACATGTTTGAATGTAGTTATGAGGAAGCAGAATAGATGGGCTACATTTAAATCTTGACATTTGCTTTCTTGTACGGATGTGACTTGTCCTTCCTGTTGACATCTTTTGGTGATTGATATCTCAGAAGGTTCTGTAGAAGGCAGCCCATAACTTGCAGAAAGTATGTGACATTTGTGAACTATGAGAAATGGGTATGATGTTTGTGAAACGCATTACCTAAAATTGCTCAGTTGGCCTTTTCCACTTGTTCCCAGTTTTAAATCCTAATTATATCAAGCTCTATATATGCCCACATTTGCTCTCAATCCATATTCATGAATTACGCCTCATGGATACACCTGTTTGCACATAACACAATGAGCTTTTTAAGTCGGTAGTGCAGACTCATTTTTTAGTTTCTCTCTCCATCACACCTTTTCATCTTTCTCTTTCTCTCCTGTCTGACTCTTTAGGAGTAGTTGAGCTGGTCACAAATCAAAGCAGATGTACTCTGGTTAATTGCTATTGCTTTCTCAAGTGCAACGCAGCAAAACGTGCAATAGCTTTTCATTGCAAACATTTCATTGGCGTTTGTTTCCCTGGAACTTGCCCTGCCTCGTTTGTTTTTTTGCCGCAGCACTTGAACATGTCCGTAACTTCTTGTGCTCTTGTCATTATGAACATCTGTCTTTGCTCATCTCATCTGTAGATGCTAAGTATCTTATTCTGTTCCCAAATATTATTCAAGTTAGACTGTGTTTCTTGTTATTTACTTCCGTGGAAACCCACACAAAGCTTGACACATGCTGTACTGTATGACCTGCGTCTGAAAATGAGCTTGGTTTGACTGTATCAGCGCACTGTGGAGATTTGAGTTTGTCCAATTCTTTTTCCAGCTGAAATGAATTGGACTTTATTTATTGTCTTGCTAGAAGAACCTTCATCACCCTGGTGTGTGTGTGTGTGTGTGTGTGTGTGTGTGTGTGTGTGTGTGCATGTTTATGTGGTTTATGAGGACACAAATTTGTATAATGACATGGGTATGACATGGGTATTACAAGGAGAAGGTGATTTATGAGGACATTTTCAGTGTCCCCATAATTTAAAACGCTTATAAATCATACAGAGTGAGTTTTTTTGAGGGAAAATAGAAATGCACCGTCTCCTGTGAGGGCTAAGTTTAGGTGTAGGGTAGGTGTAGGGCAATAGCACATACAGCTTGTACAGTATAAAAACCATTACGCCTATGGAGAGTCCCCGTAAACCATAAAAACCAACATGTGTGTGTGTGTGTGTGTGTGTGTGTGTGTGTGTGTGTGTGTGTGTGATGTAGTCCATAACATGTTGGTCATATTTCTACCCTAAACCATTCAGCTCATGAGTCTTTTTATTTCTGAATGGGCTCATCACAAATGGTGTCCTCTTAGGTTTTCAGTTACAGTAGACACACAGCATTATGTGAACTTCTCTTACATTCTGGTGAAACAACTGTCAGTCATATTTCATCTTTGGAAAAATATAAAAAAAAATGTTAAATATTCTTTTTCATTAAAATGAGCTCTTTAAGGTCTACTCGACTGCAATGGAAATGCAAAACAAAAATATTTACATAAAAACGTATAGTAGTATTTGTTTTTAATTTAATTAGTGCTGATTTTATATAATAAGAAAACAGCATTGCGTCCTCACAGGATGATTTTCATTAAATAATAAAAATAGAAGGGTAAACATTTAATCACAATAGAAAAAAAGTAAAAAATAAAACACATAATGGCTATAAAAATTAACTTTATTTTCTTTTTGAAGTGTTTTTTTATTTTCATTTGCATGGTGGAATAACTAAGAAAATGTTCATGGGTAAGATGAATATAAATGGAATGAAGTAAATCATTTTAGTCCCCCCTCCCCCAAAATATATTATTGTGGCGCACACACACACACAACACACACACACATACAGAGAGAGAGAGACATTTATAGAACATTAAGACATCCACAACCAAACTAGAACATAAAATAAACTTTTTCGTTCAGAGTTCACCGTTTTATTATTATTATTATTATTATTATTATTGGTGCACACAGAGCAAGGGCACATTTTGTATGTGTTTTGTTAACAGAAGAGTTGCAGGCTTATTGTCAGACTGTGGTGATGGGTTGCCGGATCTGGAAGAATTAAAACACAAACATCTCGTACCTGTCCAGACATGCCTGTTCAAGAGAGGCATCAGTTACTCTTTATAATTACATGCCTTTGTAGTACACTCTTAAAAATAAAGGTGCTTCTAAACGTTCTTCACAGCGATGCCACAGAAGAACCATTCAGTCAAAGGTTCTTTAAAGAACATCTCTTTCTTACCTTTCTATAATCTGAAGAACCTTCTTTCGGCATAAAGAAGCTTTTGTGAAACAGAAAGGTTCTTCTATGGCATCGTGAAGCACCTTTAATGTTAAGAGTATAGAAATCTTGTGAACTCGCACCAGAATTTTCCAAGCCTCACAAAAGGAGATAGTCGACCCAGAAATGAAAATCATCATTTATTTGTTATTAAAAAAGTGAACTGTGAACATTCTGCTAAATAACACAATTTATTAACTGTTTGCTCCGTGAAGGACAGAAAGCCATACATGTCTGGAGTACATGAAGAAGAGTGCGTGATAAAAGAGTTCTGGTTATTCAGTGAACTATCTCTTTAAGCCTGGAGTATTTAGGAAGAGGTTCAGTTGACTACTTGTGAGAGAGCACTGTACGGTCGGTCCAGGTGAAAGCTCTTATTATCTGCATCCTGAAAGAGATAAAGATCTGGCTTGACCTCTTGATCCTTCTCATTTACTTCTTGTTTGGTCTCTTTTCTTTCTCTTGGTTGCTCACTAGAGGAGCGAAGCCCAGCAGGTATCACATTGCCTTTCATTCCAGCTTAAGCTGATGTGATATCTCCGTGATACTCCCCAGCTACCCAGAATCCTCCCAGCAGAGATGAGGCAAGGAATCTGAGCAGCCTTGTATTGATTTAGTCTTTTGAGGAACTAGAGACATTGTAGGTCTTGGAAGAATTAGCGTAATTGAGCAGTTTGTCCAAGGCTTTAGTCGCTACTGAAATTCTAGTGTCTCTCCCAGTGTTTATTCAAATACAAATGATGTCTCAAACTCTGATATGAGATGCAGTTTTTTTTAGTTCATATACTCGATTGAACTGAAACCATATAGAGATACAGTGGTTATTGCAGAAGTAAACAAAAATGTCCTTCAAATCAAACATAAAATGACAAAGCATGCTAAATTTTGTCAGTTCCATATTTGTCAGAAATTGTTTTGTAAGCGCACACTCCTCAACTGTTGACAAGCTTACATAAACAGCAACATCATACTGTAACTACACACGTTCCTTTTAGTATACTGTCACATTAACACGTGCAGCTGGATCTCATGCCAAACATTTCCACCTGTGTTTGCACTCTTCTATAAAATACTTTTCAGGCCAAGAATGGTTTTTGAGGTTTAGTTCCACATGCCCTTCCTGAGGAAAGTCTAATTTGGTAAAAATCGCATCTCATTTGGTCTGTCTCTCCCACCTTTAGTATTTAAATAGGGCACTATGACTTCGAAGATCACAGAATAGTGGTATCCAGTCATAAAAAAGCGCCATGTGACAATTTAGGTTGGATAATTCAAAAATAGGGCTGTTGTTCAATTCCCCAGATTGTGATATGGACAAGTGGCAATGAATTGTTGGGCAAATAGACTGGTATTTAAATATAAAGTCTACATGTTGTGCAAGTTTCTGTGTGAATGAATGACACAGTTTGATCTTCTACACATACTGAAGTGACGCTCGTGGTGTGTCTCCGTATATGAACACATGAACTTCATCTTGTTCTGCTCTGAGGGTCACTTCACTAATTTAATGCAAACCGTCGTCAGATACCCAGAAACTCAAACTCGAAATAGTCAAACTGATTTCATAGGCCATATCTCACAGTGACAGGAGTCATTATTTCAGTCGAGGAGAGGCATAGATTGCACACTTCATCAACTGAAGGCAAAAGAAGAGCTTAGTGTTAAAGGAAATGCCATTGAAGGAGATGTTTCGTCTAATGATAAGGTGGTTAATTTATCTGTTTGTCTTAAGTGTGTGTCAAAGCTCGTCTTGGCTCGATAGCGTGCTGGTGTGAGTTTTCACTCATGGGAATTTGTTATGTAATATTGTGTAATATCCTCTGGGTGCTACTCTGTTATCCATGTGCATCAGTCCAGCCAAAAAAGGCTGAACTTGACTGAGAGACGGTGTTTTGATGAAAGCCGTATGCGTTGTTCATGGACATGATCTGTTCCGCCGCCGCTTATCAGTCTGTTTGGGGCATTTCAACACATCAACTGAGTCATGATTCATTTTTAAGCGAATGATCAGGTTGACTAATCATCTAGTTTTCTAATAGCGACCAGCCATGAGTGAGGTTGAGTTATGATTTATGCTTGCTTTTTTTTCTTCATTAGGCTTTACAGGAGATGCATTAGAGATTTAATTCCCTGTAAATATCTCAGATGTTTTGCTAGCATGCTTGACTGTGTTGTGCTTCAGCATGTTAGGCTTACTTATGGACCGTCAGCACCCTAAAATCACTATAAATCCTATTTTATGTTTTATTTTTTGCTTGTTGTTTGCACTATACAGATCTTTTTCTCAAATATCAATATGTAGCTAGTGAAGCGTTTGTGAAAATATACAGCATGTCATTTTATTTTTCCTAAGAAATTATATTAAAAGCCATGACTGATTGATGTCATTTTACCACCAAGATGAATTGCATCATGGGTAATGTAGTTATTCAATAGGATCAATATGTATTCCAGATGATTCTTTGAAAAATAGGTTTAATGGCTTTAACAAAATCATAAACGATTGATTGACAATAAGTAATCATAAAAAATCAACTCTCCAGTGGAGAAAATGAATGTGATTTTTAATTCTGGAACCTAGCTGTTCTGTTGCACTGCTTGCAGGTATGACTGTATTGGTTTTATTTCATTTTTCCTATTTATTCAAAAATGATTGATTCTCAAATATGTTTAAGTGAAATATATTTAGTCATTTAAACCCCTTTTATAATGATATCTTAGTTTATGTATATAAGGGCTCAAAGCACCGTCTTGTTTACACTGTAATTCAGAGAATCAGAGCTTCAGATTTACAACACCGAAATTCATCCACTTCTCCAGACTTTCTTCATACATAGAGTAAGAAGTATATTGTATAGCTACTTATACAATGTGTTTCGACATGAATAAAACGCTTCATCAATCTATGTTTGAAAGGTTTATTATTGCCGCATCTCTAGAAATAGACACACACTGATCACTCTGGTGTGATAGTTCGCTTCAAAGAGTTAAACATGCGTCCTGGTATCCTGCCATTTGACTAGTAAAAAATTGGAAAATATCATTTTGTAGATCCCTAAGTGTTGACGGGGTACTTCCCAGAGTGAAATCTGCCGTCATACTACTGTTGAGAGGCAAAAAGCAACTCTACACTCTCTGATATCCTGGCCTTTAGTCTAAAGGTCTGAGTCTGCAATTTTCGGATGTTAAAAAATTAATTCTAACTCATGTTGTGTTAGTCATGTTTACACATTGCCTCCATCAAAAATATTTTTTGGATCAGGTTCGATTTTCTGCGTTTTTCACATCCATAGCAAGCATTTTGACAGAAAAGGATGGCGAATGCAAAACCCCCCGAAAAAAAAAATTTCGGACTCTGTGTGCAAGGACATTAATTCCTATTTATTTGTTCAGTTTTGCCTGTACTGTCATCCCTTAGA
Organism: Ptychobarbus kaznakovi; assembly: GCA_027422405.1. Lineage (NCBI taxonomy): Eukaryota > Metazoa > Chordata > Actinopteri > Cypriniformes > Cyprinidae > Ptychobarbus > Ptychobarbus kaznakovi. Next base: position 75,916 of record JAPDDN010000495.1, read on the forward strand.
AAAATGCTAAGACCATATCACAAACACAGGTCAAGTTATTCATCAAAGTTTACTACTTGTTTAAATGTATGCTGTCTTTTCTCTGCATACTGTTTCTTAGAGACTATTGTCAAAGTAGTGGCCCCAGACAGGGGCCCCAAGGGCTTAAGACTCTATCCTGTTGCCAGAGTAAATGTTAACAAACAAAATAGCCATGTGACGGTCTGCAAGAGCAGTTTGTTTAAAGGTCTGCTATCCTTGAAGTAGTTACTTAGTACACTTTTATAGTAATAGATTAACACAATAAGTGACCAATAAAGAAAATATTCTCTTGATTTTAGCAGGGAATGTGTTTTCTTCTCTGAGTTTTATAATTTATGCTAACTAGAGTGCTAAACTTGTTTCATTGTTATGGTGGGTACTGCTTGTGCTCAATCCAGATTTGCTGTGTGTGTGTGTGTGTGTGTGTGTGTGTGTGTGTGTGTGTGTGTGTGTGTGTGTTCTGGTGTGAGTCTTCCACCTTTGGAAAGACTTGAATTATTTAGGGCTGGCGTGGCTCTGGACCACTTGAAACCCTTCCTCAACAGAGGCCTGGCTGAAAAGAGAGCCAGTGCTCAGTCCAGCTGACTGAAGCCCATCTAAATATTTAATTCATCCAAGGCCACAAATTATGAAAAGCACTGATCATTTTGCTATGAATGCTAATAAAGGTTTAGATTTAGAATGTAGCTCTGCCTGACTACTGACAGACAATTTGGAGCAGTCTTTGGAATATTAAAGAAACATATTGGGCCCTATCATACACCAAGTGTTTCAGCCTGACGCAGTTCTCATTTTCCCGTCCTGCACCGCGTTGTTTAAATAGCAAATGCATTTGCGCTCATGGGTGTGCTGGTCTGAAAACAAGGTGTGTTCAGGCGCATTGTTGGCGCGTTGCTATTTTGAGGAACTGAAATAGACTGCGCCATAGACCAACTCAAACCTAGTCTAAAGTCAATTGCGCAATATTTTTTTTGTTATTAAAAATGCACCTCTGGGCGAGTCCACAACGCGCATTCACTTTGCTTATTACACACAGGGATGCGCAGCAGCACACAAACATGCCAAATATAAAAAATGTAAGAATTACAGTGTAAAAGAATATTATTGCGTAGGCTACATAAATATAAAAATATCATACATGTCATAATTGATAGTCATTGCGTGTATCAGAATGCTACCTATGTGCTCGCGCATGAGCAGATCCGTTTGCACTCTGGAGACGCGTTCAGTCGTGCGCCTTAAAATTCCTCCGTTTAAATAGCGAATCTGCCACGGAGCGAGCGCAACTTGCTCTTGAAGGGAATGGGAGATGAGACTCTGATTGGTTTGTTGCACGTTACGCCCAAAAAACACCCATTACTCATTAAGACGACCTGTTTAGACCATGCGCCCGGGTGCGTCGACCGTTTTCCCGTCGTTAAACTAGCAAAAGTGGATTCGGACATGCCTGAGTGCACATGCGCCATGCGCTTTAGACGTGTCCGATTCCACTTGCTTAGACGGGAAAACGGTGCGCACCCGGGCACATTAAACGGGGATAGGGCCCATTGTCTCTGTAATACTACTATGGTCAACCTAGTCGTTTTTTTGGCGTAACGTGTATATTACACCCAAAGAATGATTTCTGAAGGATCATGTGACATGATCCTTCAGAAATCATTCTAATATACTGATTTGCTGCTCAGGAAACATTTTCTTCTTATTATTATTATATTATTTATGTTGAAAACTGCATAATATTTGTGTAGAAATTGTGATTAATTTGTTCAAAAGAACATAATTTATTTGAAACAGAAATCTGTAACATATGTCTTTTACTGTGACTTTTATGCATCCTTGCTAAATGAGTATTGATTTCTTTAAAAAAAAAGTTTTACTGACCCCAACCTTTTGAATAGTAATTAAAACTTATTCTACACAATTTGTACTCTAAATTCACTAAAAAAGAAACACTATTCACAGAAAATACAGGAACTGATACATTGACATGATTAAGCCAGCATGGCTAGAACAAGTCAATGCTGATAATAATCAAAATATCTAAATATTGACCAATTATAATTGGCCAGGTCAATATATTTCTATAGCTTTCTCTAGATCAAGTAAATAGAAATACTCAAATATATCTAGCACTAGTGTTCAATCAGTTTGGATGTTTCAATGATACCAATGCAATATCTAGATAACATAATGCACATAGCATATAATATCATAAAGCAGCACATACACAGTTTAAAAAAAGTTGAGCCAACTTTTTTAAGGCAACCAGCTTCAGCAGATTTTTGAGTTTTCTCAACTTGTTATTTTAGTTTATACAACAAAAAGTCGAGACTCTCCTAATATATTGATTACTGTATTATGAATTACTACAATACGCTATTTAACCATGTAGACTATAGTTGGAGATGCTAGATATTGTAGTGTCTTGAGACAAACTGCTTGTGGTTAGTGTGTTATTTATTTATATTATATATTTTTATGAAACAGCTCTGTGTAACGGTTTTATTTTGACCTGTTTCAGTCAAAGAGTGGTTTATTCACACTGTATCACACAATCTGTGTGTTGTGACGGCATGATGAGCTGTGGAGGCATATGCACCGTGTGTGTGTGTGTGTATCAGGGGATGTGCCTGTAGGCAGGAACAGTCTTGTCTCTCTTAATTTAGCCCCGGTGATGCAGCTCATGTAGCCCTTTTCTTTCACTCATTATATGATGTGGCACTCTGCCAAAGGCTACATTATGCAAGCCACCCTCCCTCCTGACAGCACCCACTTACACACACACACACACACACACACACACACACACACACACACACACACACACACACACACACACACACACACACACACACACACACACACACACACACACACACACACACCGAGACTGAGACTGGATTGAGAACGCAGGTTAACAGGTGGCATCATTTATAATTAATGTGACTGATGTTTTACCAGTGATTTCCATATGGAGAAACGCAGGTGTGTTCCGCGTTTACTTCTATGTCACCAGTGGAGCAAGTTCGTCTAGTGAATGTTTACAAGGCATCCACCATCTTGCAACATTGAGAAGGAGTAACCATGCAAAACAAGAAGCTTCCTGTTATTATCCACGCATATGACTACTGCAGTGTCACAATTTTGTTATCATTAACATGCAGTATATATGCAATGTACTGTATATTATAAATAATTGTGAATGTATTTGTTAATGATTGCATGGATCTATGCTAAAGTGTAAAAACACTCAAAAGTAGTTTAAAAACACGACCCTATGTCTATATTCCATGTCTTCTGTAGACTTGTGTGAGGGAACAGAGAGAAATATAAAGGGATAGCTCACTAAACAACGTCATCTGTCATCAGGTTGTTACAGACCTGTAAGAGTTTCTTTCTTCTGTTGAGGTCAGATGATGAAGCATGTTGGGAACCAAACAGTTGATGGTAGCCATTGAGTCAATAATATGGAAAAAAATGCTTTGGAAGTCAATGGGGACCAGAAACTATGTAATTACCCACATTATTCAATATCTTCTTTTGTGTTCAGACAGAAAAAGAAACTTAAAACTTTTAACTTTAACCTCAGTGATTAGATCAATTGAGAGATTCGAGCTGGTGAATCGTTTATTGTGTGTATTATAATAGCCTATTTTTGAATGATCTAAAAACAAACCGATACACTAGATTTAATATTTATTTTGTGTTTAGTTGAGAAACAAAATGCTAGAATTCATCTTTTTTTTTTTGTGTTCAGTCAAAATGAAAAATCATCATTGTTTCGTATGATGAACAAATGTTTAAGTTTTATTTAAACATAGGTCAATGCACAGACATTGAGCACTTCAGATTAGTAAATGGCAGCTCAACCGTGTGTGCTTGATCCGCCGGAACCAATGAGGTTTGTTCTTGCCGGTCACACAAGCCTTCGACCAGATTTAATGTGAGATAAAAGCTTTTCAGTTTGGATGCACTGACTTTCAGTTGATGGGCAAAAAATATCCTCATTTGTGTTCTGAAAAATTATTAACATGAGGTAGGGCTGCACGATTATGAGAAAAATCATAATTGTCGATTATTCCTTTGAAATTGTAATTGCGGTATTATTATTTACGATCATCACAATTTACATTGAATGATGTTTATTCCATTGTTTGAAGCAACCGCAGGCCATATTTATAGAGGAAAATAAACAAGCTGAAAACACTAACTGAAAAACTTCAAAAGTGAACTATACTGTATATTGGATTTTTCTTCTTTAAATTAAAAAGTACAAATATGCATGTTATTATAATGCTATATTAAAACAATGCACAAACCCTTAAGATAACTTGTAGAAAGAAATTAAAACATGTTAATCACACAAAATAACATAAGTGGATTTTGAACGATTAATTACTGCTTTCAATGATTACGTAATTGTGAGATCCGTAATTGTAATTGCGATTAGAAATTGGATTAATTGTGCAGCCCTAACATGAGGGTGATTTGTTTTTTCTTCACGTTAACAGCTGTAATATACTATACTGACATTGAATGGAAAAAAGCTATTTTTCATTAAAAATTCTCCTTTTCCTTTCCACTGAAAAAAAATGAGGGTCGATTAACAACAAAACATTCTTTTTGTTGTTGAACTAATTCTTATACTTTGGAGAAAGAAAGGTTTTGTGCTCATTCAGGGACACAGATGAATTGTTCTGGTTATGGGTCAGAGCATTAAGAGGGCAATATGCCAGTGTACTTTACATGTGCAAAATGCCCCCTCTGGTCTGTCATATTCAAACACGCTTCATGCCCTGAAGAGAGCAATGATGGAGAGGATTTAGACATTACTGATGTACTCTTTGCATTAATATTAACTATAATAGCTGATATAAAACAATAGAAGTCTATGGTGTGTGATTAGCTGGACAAGCGTGTGTGTCCTCTCAGTCATTAGTTGGTTATCAGGAGAATAGCATGTGACTAGAAGAGACCATGTGGGCATTGCATGTGATGTCTCACACACGTTCAGACGGCAGTGTTAAGCCGTGGTCACACTGGACTTTGAGCGTGTGAAATTACTTCAGACCCACAGTAATGCAGACCATGCAGCTTTAGCTTTGTGTGTTCCTTGAATCGATCTGTGATGCTTAAATCCTCGATTGGTCAATTAGATCCTCTATTGGTGTTTGCACTTTGCAAATTTACAGGTCGTAGTTCAGCAAACTAAACTTTGGTTCACAGTGTAAGACAAAAGTTGTGTTTCTGAGCAGTGTGTGATTTGTGGCTTCATGCGCTCTCTCTCTTTGATTGATTACATTATGCATACTAGTAAAGTGCAACTTTATGCAACCTGAGTCGATGACATGACACTATTTTTGTATGTTTGTTATATTGATTAGTGTCAAAAATACACTGCTATTCAAAAGATTGGGGTCAGTAAGTTACTTTTTTTCTTAAATAAAACTTTTATTCAGTAAGGACTCGGTAAGAAAAAATAGAATTTGAAATAGAAATTGTAATAACATTTACATTGTATTTACAATTTCTATTTCCAATTCTTTAAAAAGGATCAAAGGATCCTGAGAATATCTATCATAGTCTACACAAAAATAAAGCACCACAAACTCAATCATGTGAGATTGAAGACTGGAGTCATGGTGCTGGAAATACTAATACATTACATTTTAAAACAGCAAGAAATCAGCTATTTTGAAATTGTAATCAATATTTCACAATATTGCTGTTTTTACTCTATTTTTGATCGAATAAGAACAGCCTTTAGTGAACATAAGAGATTTAGGCTATGTAATGTATGTATGTAAAACAAATTATGTGATTCATATCCATTATTACTTGCATGTCTTCTATGAATTTTTTATTTCTGAATTAAAGTTAATTGATGTAGTTTAAATTTCACGTAGCAAAAGGTCATGAGGTGTGACTCCCCAAAATCTTATTTGAATTTATATATTATTTATTATATGCAATTATATTTATAATACTGTTTTTAGAAAAAACGTAACAAATATTTATTTTCAAAAACATTTGGTAATGATTAAGATGTTTACAGTTTTTTGTACTTACACCACTTTTTAGCCAGAAAACTTGAACTTTTCTTGAAAATTATAATTGTCTTGTACAACTAGCGAGAATAAAGAGTATATTTCAGTACAATAACCTATCTGCTGCTCTTCTTCTGGTCTCCTCTAAATCTTCAATTTTGTCACTTCCTATACTTTTCATCTCTAGTTTTGTGTGCTGTACTCGATCCATTCCCGTTTGTGTGACCTCTGTGAACATGAAGAGAGGGTGTCTGTACTTGTGTCTTTTATCATCTCACCATTTTCTTTAGAGATGTGATATTGGCGGTTTGTGTTCAGGATTCTGGCCTTGCGTGGATGTGACTGTCTGATTCAACCTAGAGTTTAACCTCTCGTGGAGGCCACTGTGCTTACTCGTGAGTGTTTCTTTAACCCCTATGTGTCATCCTTCTATCTCATTTGTTTGTTTGCTTTTCATGCTTGAGGTCTGTCAGAAGAGGTCATGTTTACCCAGAGCGCACTAAAGCCAGGAAGGACAGATTTTCCCATAAGGCATTGCTCCCACGACCCTTTCAGAGTTCACTCTCAATTTCTCTGTCATACCCCATTAGAGCCCCAGACCTTTGATACGGGCCCTGACACCCACACAACCCTGCGCTGAAACGGAGAAATACCCTCGCCCAGAGAAACAGGAATGCTCTTACTGATCCGTTAACAGAAAAACCTTCAGACTGCCGAACATTAGGAATAATAACTTTAATGATAGCTTTATTAGTGTCCAGACCATAACGTTCTGTTTATTAAAAGCATTTTCTGCAGTTTTGTCATCTGCTACTTTAAAGTCAGATGTATTCTGATTGGCTGGCTTTTATATTTCATCAGGTGGAAACAAATCTATATCGTTATCATAATTGTTGTGGTTTTCTGGCTATGATTCATAATTATTTCACAAGTATATCTTTAAGACCTGATTCATATTTCTAAGAATATGGTACTTTTATTAGAATTAGCGTTTTTTTTTTCTTTATCATGGACATTTTTTGTCACGCATCCTAAAATAATTAATTAATATAATTTTTCAAATGATTGTTTAAAAATGTCTTTTATTAACCGACCAATAGGTCTATTTGTCCTCATGTGCTCTCGTAGATTTCATCGGTCATTTCAGAACTGCAAATCGTGATCAATAGAGCTGATTAGCATTTGGCACATCTCACTTACCTGTATCAGTGTTTGTCCTAGTTTATGATGAGCAGGCTCCAAATTAACACTTGCCAAGGGCGTATACATACGCTGCCAGATTCAAAACGGTTGGCCACTTCATCTTTCAGAAAAAGTTTCTTCGCAAACACTGTGGCTTGTTTACAAAACGAAATATGCAGTCAAATGCTCTGAACAAACATATTTAATATAAAGCTATTCATTGATGTCTGGAGAGGCAGTCACGTGTAAATGTACTTTGCCTGTGGTATTTGCCAGTGTGACAAATGTATTTTGTCCAAACAAGCCATTTATGGAGCTTGGTTAAATAAATGCTTTGTTTATAAAGAGGATGACATTTTATTCTATGAAACTTGCAAGATTCTTTAATGGTACAAAGACCTCTTAAATGTCAAAAGATCAAAGAAAATTTGATTTCTCATGTCATGATGCCTTTAAAAACTGGCTATATAATCCCATTGCCTTAGGGACAACACATTTGTAAGTAATTACCAATAAGAATTAGGGCTGGGCGGTATATCGAGTTATTTTTATAATATCGTTAATATCAAGTTTGATAAGAACGCATCTGAAAAAAAACTACTGGCAGGAGGGCACAGACTCTGCCTACTGCAGAGAAAGTGCATAATGTTCTAACCGATATGTGTTTTTCAATACCGATTTATTACAGATCAAGTAGACCGATAACCGATATTTTGAACCGATATACGTGTCTGCTAATAATAACAAGAGCTCTGACAAAAAACGTTCTTTAAATGCTTTTAAACATGTCTTTAATTCTGAAAACTAATAACAACAACATTTCCGTTGGTTTTAATTTACAGTAAGTGCAAATGAAGGCATAAAACATTAATTTAATTTATCTTTTAATCAAATGAGAGTTAGAGGCAAACAAATGAGTTTACTATTAAAATTAAAACATGGAAGAAATAGCGTATTGTGTGATTATTCTCAACAAAAGTTGTAATAATCACGTATACAGTAATATATTCGGCTAAACCGAACTTATATTTTGACAGGTATATTTTAAGTTTCTGTAGCCTATGTATATATGATATGACGATCGTTTTACTCAAATGAAACGGTCAAATGCTCATGAAGTGACTCTCCGAGCAGTTCTGGGGATATGTAGCTGAAAACACCGCGAGCACACGCGCTCGAGTATGATGTGTGCAGTAAATGAAACCGCACGTCTGTGTCATTCATTAACAGAGATGCAGAACATGCAGGATTCATATTTAAAGAGATTAGTCCATAGCGCGAGTCGATTTAAGTGTACTGACCTACTTTTGATTAATTCATGACAAATTCCATGACAATACCCATATATGACTGCATTCCGCGAGCCCGCATATCGCGGACATCATAGATTGTGATTTATTGCCACTTCAGCAACATCTGCTGCTGCCTTACCTTTGAGAGACAACTGATGCGTGATCACTGACGCAGCTCCAGTTAGCACGTGCTCTCGGTGTGAGACTGCCTTCACCGCGTTGATTGGTCGGACTCGTGACTCTCTACATATCAGACAGATTGCTCTCAGAGATAGAGATCGCCTCACTCTCACAGAGTGTTGAGCTCAGACAGGCTGCATCGAGCCAAATAGTGCATTTAAACATTAAATAGTTTCACCTGTAGTCACCTGTAAATAGTATGTTTGTTTGCATTATAAAAAACGGCAAATAAAATATATCGATAATCGGTAAAATGCTTAATATCGGCGCCGATAATCGGTCGACCCCTACTTTGTTCTATACATCTGAGAAACTTTATATGAAGGGCTTTAAAAAACTGGTAAGATATAGTAGCCTATAATTTGAGTTTAAAGCGGCTCTGACAGAAAGGCTGCGTGTGCCCTGACAGAGACGCGCTGTTGTGAGCTATGTGCTCTTTTCCTAAATGCGTAACTTACATTTCACAGGTATATTCTCCATCTGTAAATGTTAGAAAGCCATGGAAATATGTCAATGTTGCTGTCAGAAGTGCATGAGCTTCTGCATTGTGATTCTCCGCTAAACTTTCTCATACCTTTAGTTCTGAACTCATTAGCATGTGCGCCAAACAGACAGAGCACAATGAAATAGGAGCACAATAACTGACTAAAATATACATTTTGCTGAAATATTTGTAGTTGGAAAATATAAATGTGACACATATAGAATTTTAACCCTACAAGTAAGTGTATTTGTATGATAGCAATAATTGTAAAGTGACTGTAATGAGGTAATCAAAACAGCCTTTTTACTCAATTAGTCTGTACTTTTGATTTTTAATTTAGTAAATTTAAATTCTGCTTTAAAACCATTGTTTTTAGATTACAATGTTAGAATGTAATGTGATTTTAACCTTTTTTTGCACATAATGTAATATGCCTAAATGGTAACATTCACTTTATTAGTTTATTTGTTTAATCCAAAATGCCGAGATATATACCGCATACCGCAAATCAGCCAAAAAATACAGAGATATGAATTTATGCTCATATCGCCCAGCCCTAGTAAGAATTTTGTGGCCGGTAGCCTGCCATATTCTCATTTTACTACACCCACCATGTGCAGTTGTAGCATAAAAGTAATGACTAATTTCAGTGATTTAATAATTGTATGTTAGAGGATGCATTGCAATCTTTGCTGAGATGCTTGGATGAGATGCTGGTGGAAGAAATGATATGATGAAACGCAGTGAAGATGAAATTAAAAAGCAGGCGACCTTTAGGGTCTGCTTCAGTGAGGAAGATGCAGTGGAGCGTGTGTATGTACAGTACATGTCTGACAGTGTGTTCATAATCTATAGATAGTTTGATTACTGCTGTGCCAGCCATCTGTGCCTTCAAGAGTTAGTGCATGTTTCTGTTGTGTGTCAGATTCACACCTACACACACTGAAAAATATTAGTCATTTTAATACAACGATTAATTGGTTGACCCGTTACCCTACAATATACTGTGAAAAAAAGCTTCACATTACAGATAATGTACGTGTGATTTCACTGTAAAATACTTACAAATATTGTTTCACAAAGATTTGGGATGAATTAAAATTCATGTTGACACTAATTCAGGTTGTAAAATGACATAAGGTGGGATTCCCCCATTCCCCAAAAACGTAGAAAAGTACTTATATAAATTCATATATAATTTCTTTATATAATGTTTTTTTTTTTTAAATGTTATACATATTGATTATATTGATAATGATTAGGATATGTACACTCACATGTATTGAATATGTAAAGAAAATGTTATTTGTTTGTAAACCACTTGCCATTTTAAATCATAAAATGTATGATTTTTTTGAAAATGGTATGGAAAGTTTTTATGAAGCTAACATGAATAAAAGGCGTCACGGCGTGCATTTCATTATCATGGACACTCTTAAATATCATTGACCAATATAATGTGGATCAATTGTTAGATTTCACAAGATCTATGCAGAATAATAATGTTGACAATAGCTTACAGTGTCATTCATTTTTGGATAAACTATTACTTCTGTAACATATCAGTTTTTCTTACATTTATGAATTTATATAATGCAGACAGAAAAATTCCATCCTGTAATTTCTGAAATGTCATTACTCTTACATTTCTGGTTTTATTCAGTTTATTTTCACTGTATTCTAGCTGGTGCTTTACACTGTTTAAGGGCTGATCAGAAAGACTTTACTATGGTTTTGTTGTACACCATTCACTCGACCGCTTGGCCATTGTGCTTGTTCCTTCTCGCCAGCCATCTGCCAGCGTAGCGCGTCTCGTGCTGACAGTTCAGTGGGCACGGATCCATCTGAGGGTGGGAGGGACCTGCCTAATTCACTGATGTGAGCACAAATGTGTTTTAATGAATGGTATGAATTCTAGGCATAAATGTGCACCTCTTGATAAAAAACGTCACATTATTCTGGACAAACACATCGGTTTGTGATGTTAGTCTAGTCTAGTGCAAGATATGCAAAAACTCTTGTTATAAAATGGAGGGATCCGGTCCTTGATTCTGATTGGTTGAGCCAAGTTCGAAGCTGTCGTAAATTACTCTACAAACATATAGCTTTGTTCACATTTGTGTGTTGCTCGGCAACTTTGTTGGAACCACAACCGTTTTTGAGGAACTACATTGTTTGGTGTAAGAATAATCTTTATTCACAGATTCTGTGCTCGTTGAGAATTCGTAATTCTGCCAATTTTCACTTCATTTTCACGTTTGATTTGAATCACAACAGCCACAATATATTCAATTTAACTGTGCAAGGCAATTTTTGTCTTTAGCTTGAATTTATCTTGAATTTGTTACGGCACAAGCCCCCATTAATTTCTACCCTTGAACCAGGGTGATGTTAACTTCTGGGCTACGAAGCTACATCATCCCTGTAGCAGTGTGTTTATCGTTTTACTTATGTACTTGAGGGTTACAACAGGAATAGACAGTGGGCTGCATCCATTAATTCGGTAATAGAGTGAATAATGAAGACAATTTAGCAAATGTTTGTTGATCTTGTGGTCAACTTTTCTTCCATGCCACGATGATTTTTCGTATTTTAGCAAACTGGCCGATTCCGAATATTTTTTTTCCTTTAAAACCAGAAATAATGAAAGATTCTAACACAAATAAAGTGGTTACCTTCATGTCTGTGGTGTTTCAACAATGGCATTTAAGAAAAGGGATAATTCTATTTGGACTAAAGGGCAGGTGCTGGTTGATCTGAACAGAAGTTAGCTAAATCTCTGAAGTGTTGTCATTACTTGCAGATCATCCAAAATGTCCCCTGATCTCATCATTGGTAGCCTCCATTTTAGAAAAGTCTACTGGATTTGTATGTGTGTTACTGTCAATGGGTATTTAGTAACTTGCATTTATAAGGTAATAATTACACTTCAATATGACATAGACATAAGTGGCTGTGTCACAAGTATTAAAATTATTTAAAATTCAAAAGGCTTCATATTAAACACATTTTAAATGGTGCCTCTCATCCATTCCAAGATGGTTTTTAAGGTTGAAACTACATAAAACTGGAAAACATTAACAGTAGTGAAATTAAAGTTTGCAAGTTACAATGTCCAAGACTTAATCAACATTTGTTGTCGTTTTTAAAATTGCCAAATAAATACAATCAAAGTTTGTTAAATCAAATAATGTTTAGTGCAACTTACAGCTCATCAATGTTTTTAAGGTAAAATAAAAATAATAATCTCGGACAGAACACGTGCGTTTTATTCTTTACAAAAAGTAAGCTTTGTCACAAGTTATCTTTGAACAACTGTTCACGGTCTATTCTTGTGCAGAAGATACAAATTAGTGATGGGAAGTTCCACCGACTTTTGATCTCGTTCAAGATGAACGAAACTCTCGATGAACTAATTCCAGTTGTGGTGCGCAACTGAACGAATCACTCCCCGTCGTTCTGTCTCATTAAAGATAAAATGGAATCGTTCAAATCAAGCAACTGCTAGAGCTCTCTTTTTGTGTGCCAGTAATGGCACTGGTGTTTGTTGTGCTCCTGCAGGACATGTTCGCACTTTCGCTTGCCGAAATATTCCGAATGCATGTACGGGAATTCAGTTCTGTGTTGTACTGGCTGCCTGGGTTCAGTGTGTTTAACCTGCACAGCCTTTATAGTCTTTTCTGACTTACCAAGCCATTAACGTTCTCTGCATTTTCACTTTCATTTATCACAATAAACTAGCGTCTCGAAGCAGACGAATCAATCGGCAGAAATACCCACTTAACCACCCCCTCTTGTTCTCTCTTTGTCCATTACACTCTACATGTATCTCTCCCCCCTCTGCTCGAGCTCTATCAGCCTCATCTCTTTCCCTCATTGCCCTGCTCAAGAAACCAATTGATTGGGATTGGTCTCGCTGCTGATTGTGATGGTTTGTAAAATCTTTGTGCACAGAGTGCTCTCTTTCTTCCTGCCACATAGACGGGTCTCGTAATGGGAGCGCTGGGGTTTCCTCTCCAAACTTGAGAACGGGGACAGGGAACCATTTAGAATGATTAAAGAAAACCTCCGGGTGGCTTTACATCTCCTTGACCTGCAGCTCAAACGCTGGGACGTCTGCGCAGAGATGGACCTATTACATTTTGCAGCGGTGTGCGGTGGAGGGATACAGAGGTTAATGGCATTGTGTGGCGTCCAGCTGTCATGTGAAGGACACTGCTTTCATTGGAATTTGCTGTTCTTTCATTTTAGATACTAGATATATTGTTGGATTAGGCTATGCAGTATAATGCTACTGTTCATTGTTGTTGGAAGCAAAACAGTCTCATAAATAATATGGGTAATGACTTTTGTTGTTTGGTTGTTAAACTGTTCAGGCGTTATTTTGAGTATGTTGTTGTTGTTAGAAATGCTTTCATGGTAGGAAGTTTCCACCAAATGTGAGGATATCAAATTACTAATTGGTTTTATACCATGGTCTGTCTGAATACTCGATTCTTATTGGCTGGCAGATATGCATTAAAACCATAGACTTAAAAAAAAATGGGCGTAGTGTCCGTGACGTAACCCATCGGATTCTGAAGAGGATTTTTGAAGCTCAAAGTCGGCGGAGCCGGCCATCGCCATCTTGGGAGCGCGTCACTCCCAGATAATCGAAAATGGGCAAAAAGGTGGGAGGTGGGTGGAGCTGGTTGCTGAAACCACGCCCGCCTAGCGCCATAGTGGTGACGGCAGCGGCAATCCACCTGTCACTCAAGTGGCCACACCCTTAATTATGCAGCACTTTAAGGATTAATATAATCTAAACGGATGAGTAATAAAAAAATTCACCCCACTCAGAGTTGTCACGAATAGCAAAATTAGCTATATAGACCAAAACAACTTTTTGTACCAGGCTTTTAGTCACTTCCGTGTTGGTTTCACGAAAGAGAGCGGGAGGTTGCCGCTTGATTAAAACCGTTTAATGAACAAGTAGTTCCAAGTCAGTTTAATCACCATTCTATATTAATGCGCTACTTTAATCACTCGCACATAAACACACACACACACACACACACACACACACACACACACACACACACACACACACACACACACACACACACACACACACACACACACACACACACACACCCAGAGAGAGAGAGAGAGGTCAGAGATCGCAGATTGTGCTGCACACACACAGTAACTTGTTGTCAATGCTGCCTCGTGACTTTTATTTATAAAACAGCCTAGATACTACTTCGCTACATTATATTCCTCAGCAATGAGGTGGTAAAATTGCTGTTTTGAAGTAACTAAACACAGCTTCATTGTTTGTAGAGAGACACACAGATGCAAGTAATGCACACACAACTCTCTCTCTCTCTCTCTCTCTCTCTCTCTCTCTCTCTCTCAATTTTTCAATTTATGTTTGCTTTATTGACATGACAAAAACTATACATTTGTATTGCCAAAGCAATAGCAGGGCTGGGCTGCTCACAAATAGTGCACATTTGAATTAACAGAAAGAAAAAATTATAATTGTAATATTTCTTCTCTCTCTCTCTCTCTCTCTCTCTCTCTCTCTCTCTCTCTCAATCAATAATTAATTCAAATAAATGCTATAATTCATTCAAATAACTGTGATCTTACCGCACTATTTAATCTCTGTGTCTGATATGAAATGGACATAATGCTAGTAGAGCTAATGAGCTGTAGCCTGTAACTGACGAAATAACCATAATTTTGTCCTTCCAGTCAAATATTGTGCTGCAAACATCATTATCAGCTTTAACTTGTCAGTGCTGGCAAATGACAATGGTATACGCTTGATAATAGCGATTAAAGGATTTTAATGCACTTCACTGAGGCGAAGCTAGCCGTGCATTATCCCTTACTTAGAGTCTCAATGTGCAGCTACACTAGGGTTATATTCCGGTGATATGTTGGGATGGAACTCATTTGGAATGTATTCCATTAATGATTCTTTTTAGAAATGTTAAGTGTTCTGAGTGTTTTTTTTTTTTAAATCAAAATTACATTAAACTCTTCTTTTTATCTCATGAGCCTTAGGACAAAAAAAGATAA
Source organism: Ptychobarbus kaznakovi (assembly GCA_027422405.1). NCBI lineage: Eukaryota > Metazoa > Chordata > Actinopteri > Cypriniformes > Cyprinidae > Ptychobarbus > Ptychobarbus kaznakovi. The sequence goes on from JAPDDN010000495.1 coordinate 91,191, forward strand.
TGCAGATAAATGTGCCTGTGTGATTTTTTTGTATTACATTGAATGAAAGTCAATAGAGGGTCCAAAGCAGTATTGATTGGATCACACATTGACTTTCATTATACAGACAAAACAAGGCTTTTAAAGGTGCTTTCCCCCCAAAATATCAATTTTTTATGTTCCACAAAATAAAAAAGTTTGTATTTATTAGAACTGTCTTAAAAGAGTAATCGTTTGTGAATCAGACTACACTTACTGTATTTTGTTTTTGTGTAACACTAACTCAATATAAAGATGTGTTGTTTGTACTGTTTCGAGGTGCTCTTTCTTTCTCTTTCATTACAGTCAATTTAGACTGCAAGCTTACAGCTCTGCTAAATATGATGTCTTTTGCTGTGGTGCTGTAGACACCCCTGTGGAGCTTCCGGGAAGCACTGTCAGAGTATTTGAGTATGATGTTGCATCTATATCAGTGGCAGAATGCAGGCTGTGAACTGAATGTCATGAACATCATTCAAGCACGACAGGCTGTGGTAAAACCAACTGGAGAAGCACGCACATGTTCTCTTCAGAAATATTAGACCTTCTGTGCAGCTTTAAAATACTTTTTTTAAATGATTTGATATGATTCTGCTCACAATAAAGGCCCAAATATCCTCTTGTCGAAGTTCTTCTTCGCTCTGAGTTAATTTTTTTTAGCAATGCTATATTGAGTATGTTATTAAATGTGCTGCATGCTACCCTCTCATTAACACAACAAACACACAACTCATGTCTGATCTCAACAGTGTAGAAATGAGCCTGAAAAAATGTTCATGTCAAAGAAAGCAGAGCACCTATCTATTATTAATTGCCACAGCAGTTTAAAGGTGTTCAACAGCTGCTGTAAAGTTTTCTGGAAAGTATGCTTAACTGTTTAAAACCACCAAAATAAACTAAAATGTGCTTTCTGTTTTGGCCAGACTTTGTTTGAAATAATGTCACGTTAATTTCTTTGTTGATTTCTCTTGCTGTGGCCTAAATTCTAATCTTGCATGGATTGCATTGGACATGGCGGGAGCTATTGTAAGCCTATTTAAGAGAAATCTCTTTCTGCTTGCAGATTAGCATCTCTTTCCTATTTGGCTCAATTTAGTGACTTTGTGAGATCTGATTGGTTGCTTGTTGATAAGCATCTCTGCGTCCTTCAAAGTGATTCACTGTCCTGCAGGTGTATCGGTATCATCATAGAAACAAAGACGCCCCTGTCTCAGTCTGTCCTTGAAAGCACTCTATTGGCCAGTCAAGGACTCTGTTCACTTTCACTCATGGGAGGCACTTTACTTTCTCTTTACTGAGCTGCAGCATAGAAATGACCAATTAAACCAATTAGGACCACAAAACCAGTCATAAGGGTCATTTCTATTGAGATTTATGCATCAAAATGATACTAATCAAAAATTAAGTTTTGATATATTTACAGTAGGAAATTTACAAAATATCTTCATGGAACACGATCTTTACTGAATATCCTAATGATTTCTGGTATAAAATAAAAATGTATAATTTTGACCCATACAGTGTATTTGAATACATACAATGTATTCTGCCATCATTGAATCCGTCCTCTGCACTTCAATAACTGTCTGGTTCAGCTCAGCTACCAAATCTGACCTCAGAAGACTACGGAGGGTAGTCCGGACTGCTGAGCGAATCATTGGTACAACCCTCCCCACTCTCCAAGAACTGTACTCATCCAGAGTGAGTAAAAGAGCTGACAAAATCACTCTGGACCCCCCACATCCAGCACACTCTCTCTTTGAACTGTTGCCGTCTGGTCGATGCTACAGAGCACTGAGCACCAGAACGACCAGACACAGAAACAGTTTCTTCCCTCAGGCAATCCATCTCATGAACACTTGACATTAAACGTGGAAAACACAACACTATTATACATTACTTATTCACCACATATACTTATTTTTCATTTCAAATTCGTACATACCAGACCTGTACACACATAATTGTCTGTATTGTATATTGTGTTTTTGCTATTTTGCTCATTGCCTATTTGTATATTGTTCTTTTGTCGTCTGTGTCCTGTCCTGTCACTGTCATCCTGTTGCACTGTGGAGCTTCTGTCACTATTACAAATTCCTCGTATGGGTAAACATACCTGGCCAATAAAGCTCATTCTCTCTCTCATTCTCATGTAATAATTGCCTTAAAGTCTCATAACACATGCTTGTAATATTGCATCAATCCAAATGAAGTCCCAGCAGAAAAAAACAAATGCTTGTCTGAATAATAGATGATCGGTCTAAAAGTAGAACTGAGAATGCCTTCAGTGTCTTCAGCTTCAGAATCATGGGAAAGAAATGCTAGAGAGGATTTCACAGAGTATGTGTTGTGCTTTTAGTACAAGTGACCTTATAAAGTTATGACATTTATTTCAGTTTAGGCTGTTTATTTTTCCAGTTGAGATGAGGTCACAAGTGTCACAATCTGCTGTCTTAAGTGAGTATGGAGACAAATTGTGCAAAAGCTGTTTTGAATGATTGTTGCAGTCATTAAACTGTATTACTGAATATGTCATTATATATCTATACAAATTATTTTTTTCTTTGTTAAAATAGAATACTTTTTCTTGTACATATTTGTAGAAATTTGAGCTACACAGCAAGTTTTAAAAGACAAAAGAGAATTTTAGCAGAAAATTTGAATGGAAACAATTACTTATTAACTGTAACTTTGGATTATTACACAGTATTTTAAAAGTTGTTGGAGTTTAGATGTGAATATAGCAGTACCAACTAAAGAAAGATCAAATGTATTTGCTTTGATTGTTTTAATCATTTTCAGTTTTCGGTTTGGGTTTTTTGGCACAGTGTTCACCTGGATTTCACTTTTGACCATAACCCCCCCCAAAAAAAAACTTTAGTGCATGACTGCAGAGAACTGTTAAGAACTGAGAACACTACATTCTTTCATGCCTCCACATTTCTGCAGATGAATATCCGTGGTATAGATGGGCTTGATGAGTTTAGGGTTTGTTGAGTGGAGTTCAGCTCAGGTTAAATGTTTACTTTTCCCTGAACAGACCCTCGGTGAACACACAGACCCTCACTGTAAACACACCGACGGTACAAGTCACCTTACAGTACACAACGCTACACAGGCGTCAGAGTACACGGCCTTTTAAAAGCACACGCATAATTCATATCTTATTACCTATACAATTATTCATAAAGGTCACAAAATGTAGTAAAAAATGGTTATATTACAACCAGCTACCTTAAAATATTTAATGTATCTTATTGTAATATTACATATAAAAATAGGATATATGATACAAAGTGTCATTTGTTTGAAACAAATTTAGCACAAAAATATTTTTCAAGCAAAATGTTTAGATTTCCAATAGATATAATGTTATGAAGAAATATGAGCTGATTACAGGTTATTGATAAGGGAAAAACTTCTGCAATAATTGTAAAAGGAGCAGAACTCCTAATATTTTTATTTGTTAGAGAGGGATGCACAATTAATCAATTTCTAATCGCGATTACGATTCTAGATGCCACGATTATATAATCGCTCAAAGCCGCGATTACAAAAATAATTAATAAAAAATGCCCACTTGCATTATTCTGTGAGCTTAAGATGTGTTTGCAGCACGGGGTTTAACAAACTCAAACACACTGGATAAAAGACATTTTGTGTAACTGATAGTCGTTGTCACTCTGGTGGGCATGATAGATATGATATGTTAAATGCCAAACATGTCAAAAGCAGAACAAAATAGCGGTACTTGCGCCACACTGACCTTTTATCCGCACGCCTCAAAAGAAAACAGCGCGGCGCGAGCTTAGAGCGTATGCGTTTATTACAGTGACCCGTCGAGATCACGCACTAAACAACGCTGTGAAACCCAGTAAGAAGCTCTCGAGTTCAGCGCAGAGTTCTCCAGGACAAATCACGTCTCTTTCATTTAAACTAGTTTAAAGCTAAATAAATCGGAGCTGTTATTCTCATCAACACTGATGCAGAAACATTGCACCAACGATCCAGTTAGAAGACCTTTCAATCCACAAATCTCCCACATTTACCATAGTTTTACTCTAGTTACACTAACGTAACAATGGTACGGTGGCAGAAAAGTATTATATTCATATTGAGTATCATGTTATTAATATACTAAATATGTTAAAGGAGTAATGGAATGTTTACATCATTGTGTTAATTATTCTATCAGTTGATGTGGATTTGTAATTGACTGAAGTCATTATGCTACTGTTTTTCAATGCAAAGCCCATAGAAACCATATAGTTAGGCTACTTTTTTACCATGGCAATGAGGTGCTGTACTTTTGTTTATGTATAAAAGATGAGGCTGTTAAAGTTTTCACAATGGTACTGTCAAATGTACATCCGCATCCCAACTCAAGCTAATGTGCATTTCTAAGAGACAAAACTTGTAATATTACATGTTTAGTCCTCCCAAATCAGGTGCTGGTGCCACTGCTCTCGAATGCTAGTCTGGAGCCCTGATAATATAAATTGAACTGTAAAATGTTACTGAAATTTTGTCTGTTTAATTGTAAATTAAATATATAGCTTTAGTTAACCATTGTATCTACTAGTTTTAGTATAACATTATTATACCATGCATAATTTTACCTCTATTTGCTTAAAGAAGAAACCAAACCAATGTATAGTTGACATTTGAGGATCAATGTATAGAAAATCAATAAAAGTTCTGGAAGGTTGTTTTTAGCCCTTTTTAAATATATATTTTATATGGCATGCAGCTTCAAACAATGGCATAAATCTGTTCAAAATAATCGTTATCAATAATCGCAATTACAATCTCAAGGGAATAATCGACAATTATTATTTTTGTCATAATCGTGCAGCCCTAGTTAGAACCGCTGCATAGGGAAATGTAAAGTTATACTTCAAGGGTTTTCATTTATAAATGATCTTCTTTCACACAGACACTTTTGTTATCACTATGTCTTTCTGCTTACTTTATTTCAACTGTCCATGCTTTACAAGCATCTGGATGTTTAGATTTGTTTAATTGTTTGAATGAAGCGGGCTGCTGGTGAGATTAATTAGCAAGAAGCTGCCAGATGGAGGACAGGAAACAGTATCACTCTAAGATCACACACACACGCACGCACGCACACACTCGCACACACACACACACACACACACACACACACACACACACACACACACACACACACACACACACACACACACACACACACACACACACACACACACACACACACACACACACACACACAGATACATCTATCAGGATGATTAATCAAGGCTTGCATACTTGCCTCAAGTCTCTACACCAGACCATTTCATTTTGTCTGTTTAATGTTCTGTCACATACATCTGCTCGTGGCTGCTTTAGAGAGCAAATGTTTGTCCTGTCTGATCTGCCAATTCAGAAAATGCCATGAGGCAGAAATATGATATCAAACATCATTAATCTTACACATTGTGATGCTCACCTCTCGTTTGATAACCACTAAACCTCAGGACAATATTGAATTCTTTCCACACTTCTTATTCTGACATGTAGTTAAGAAATAGCTTTTTCCTCTTAATGAGCAGGGAAGCCTTATTAAATCATAAGAATGTCAAGTTTGGCTTGAATGAATGTAACTATTCTTGAACAGTTTTAATGTCAACATTACATTTCCGCTCAGGTGCTTTCGTTGTACTCGTTCCCCTGCTTATGTTTCCAAGCACGTCAGAGATGGTTTTATTGTTTGTATCAGGACAGTATAAATTCCCTCCAGTTATCATCAACTGATCCTATAAGTTTCACATTTACACAAGAAGTGTACATGTAGCTCATATGGTGTGTGACCGCTTCCATATTAAGCCCAAGCTCATTGGAAAAAAACGTGCCTATGATGACATTTCTGCAAAATTATTTTCTTCTAGCAAGTTTCACAAAACTTTCAAAGTGAAATATCCAGTGAGTGGTGCAAAAGAGGCATTCGGTTTTATCCAAAACAGAGGAACGTGAATCTGTCAGGGTTCGTTAATGCTTGATTAATGTTTGAAAATAATGCACCAGCTATGCTAAACCCAACCTACTGATAATGTTAACAAATGCACAAATGTGCGATTAAAAACCCATCTGCAGAAGCAGCCATGTCATTTTAGCTTGTATCTATATGTCTTTGAGATCTTTCATTGTGGCTCGTGCTTCACGGGACTCGTGCTCTGCGTTGCAAGTGCTATCAGGTGCTACAGAGCAAGTTTACTGCAGTAGAAAACCACATATGCTGCTGATTATGTAATGCAAACATGTATTGGTTTACATTTTTCCTCAGGTTTTCCACATGTTCCTGTGGCTCAGTGGTAGAGCATTGCATTAGCAGTGCAAAGGTTGTGGGTTCAATTCCCAGGGAACACGCATACTGAAAATAAATGTATAGCCTGAATGCACTGTAAGTCACTTTGGATAAAAGTGTCTGCTAAATGCATAAATGTAAATGTAGTTTACAGATAATGCACTATAGTAAAAGTTTTTTGAGGTAATAAAGTAGTTTAATGCAAGGAACCACACAATAATCTTTATTAATTGATAATCTGCCTCTGTAATCATAATGTGTGTTTTACTATAGGGTTTATTTCAGCTGGACACTGCAGTGAATTGTACTGTAGGTAAGTAGGCAGAGGCATGTTTTTCCAGTGGGCCTGGGTTTTGCTTATATTCAAAGAAAGTGTTTTCCATTGTCAGTGTTTGTTCACAATATTAATAAAAGTCTCACAGTGTTCATTTTTTCAACATCTGTCTCGCTAAAAACTCAATGAGGCTATATATGGTCTGTATAATGTAGAAGATCTAAGGTTGGTGTTAAATTCTTAATTAAACAGTAGGGCTTACATGTAGACCTTAATTAGAAGTTAATGAATTAATGTTTTGTGTATACTCGCTCAATATATCTACCCACTAATTTGATCTGTGGCCTGATTTAGCCTACTGCTACATGGCAACTATGGAAAATACAAATAAATGCAAATCACTTGTTTTTTGGGTAAATCGTCATACAATTTGAGTTATAATATGGCCACTGAATTTATACAATTTCATACAAAGCTGGAATACAAAACTGATCTCAGGCTTTTTCTTTTTTCTCATTACTTGTGCTGGTTTTAAAGTTCAAATTAAATTATTATGAACGTTATTAAATATTAACTATTAAGTTATTATTATTTTTTTTTAATTCTAAAAGTTTAGTTTGATATTAAATTGGATTTTGAATCCCTCAAAGTGAACTTATTATCTGTGTGACACCGTGATTATGTAAAACACGACACATGCACCATAATATGATCTGGTGTGTTTCTGAATGAAAAAGCTGACTTTATTGTTGCCTTACGAAGGGGAGCACAAACGCTCAGAAGCTGTTAGACTTGGACACCGTCTTAGCCGCAGAACTTTATCGAGCTAGTGCGCTTAAGGTCATCCTGTGGGTCAAGTTTTCTCAGATCTGCCAATCTGACAAACTGCCAATCCGTTAAACTTTGACCTCGTCTCAGCGTCTCGTTCGCTCTGTTAGGGTCTCTTTACCTTCTCATCCATCCATCATGTCTCTCTTTGTCTCTGCCAACCTTCAGCGTTTACCTTCCTCTTTCCTACTTAACACCTTCATCAATATTTCACACGCAGCACTGTCTGCGCTCCAGAGTAAACCGTGACTGTCTGAGTGTGTTTACATGGATTCTGCATTCAAAGCTTTTAAATCACATAGATTTATGATCTAGCCCACATAAATGTTTGTTCAAAGCTGAAGTTTGTAATGTCTGCGCACATAACGTCACCAAACAGAATCACAAAAGGCTTTTCGGACAGGTTTCCAAAACATTTCCCCTCCCATTTTCCATTGGTTAACCTAACAGATAGTCCCGCCCCTAAGCTCACGCCATTGGTTGAGCTGATGTTAGTCTTTCAGGATGCTCAGAAACACATGTACATTTTGAAAGTGCCACAGAGACACTCTTTCTCAAGGAAAAAAACAGCTTTACGTTCATTTGCAAAACTTAACTTTCATTTTGAAACCCTTCAATTGAAAGCTCCTAAAGATGACATACAGTAGTGACCTGTGTTTAGCTCGGCTGAGTTAAGCTGGCCATCCTCCCATCACTCATCAGGAGATTCATCTGGTTAAGATGACCTCTGTCTGCAGGCGTTGAGCTTTGATTGGTCGCTGCGTCTCAGACGGGCGTTTGGATTGGTCCCCGAGGGTTTTGCTGAATGCTGTCGTTTGTTGTGGTTTTAAATGAACAGGTTTTATGTGTCATAACAGTGGCGTGTGCTGCTGAAGTGGGGGAGTTTATGAGTAATGCAAGGAAAATAAACACATGTCAGCAGTTATACTGTATGTTGTGGTGTTGAGCAGGTACATTGTAAATCTAAACTAATGTGAAGAAGATCTTTGCTTTCTGCTTTTGCACTCATATTCATAAGTTGTTGTTTGTTTGTTTTTGGAATAATTATGTTATGCTGATGAAGATTGCATTTATTTGATCAAAATACAGTAAAACACAATGTTGGTTTTATATTATAATATCACTATAAAACAATGGTTTTCTATTGTAAAATGTAATTTATTTCTGTGATCAAAGCTGAATTTTCAGCATCATTACTCCAGTCTTCAGTGTATCACATAATCCTTCAGAAATCATTTTAATATACTGATTTGCTGCATATAAGAAACAGTTATTATTATAATCAATGTTGAAAACAGTTTTACTGCTTCATACTTTTGTGGAAAGCGTGATACATTATTTTCAGGATTGTGTAACGAATAAAAGGTTAAAAAGAACTGCATTCATTTGAAATATAAATCTTTTATAACATTATGAATGTCTTTACTGTCACTTATGATCAATTTAGTGTGCCCTTGCTAAATAAAAGTATTAATTTATTTATTTGAGTAGTTATGTCCCAGGAAGAACAGGACAGTGTGTCACTATTGTGTGGCTTAAAACATAACAAAAACATGAATCACATTAATATGATGTTTATCACATTACCTCATATTTTCTCCTTTTTATGCAGCTCTAGTCTGAATCAGTCTTTGTGTTTTAGGGCTTTTTATTTCGGTCATCTAAGTGCAGACTCATCAGAGCCGCTTCTATGAACCGCTGTACTTGACAAGAGGAAGTGAATTAGAAAGAGATGATCCCGGTTTACTCGTGAACACATTTAACACCGTTTCAGATGCAAGCCATTATAGTATGTATTGAATAGTGACACACGTATTGTGATATGCATTCTATGGTGGGGCAGTTGGTAAAGGCCAAACCTAGTGTATTTGAATTGTTGTTGTTTTAGCAGGAGTATATCCAGAGGAGTCTGTCTTTGTGTGAATATTGCTCTGAGGTCTTTTTGTTCTGCTGCTGATGGTGGGATCATATCACACTCCGGGAGGTTTGGGTTATATCACATTCACACATTTGATGAAATATCTCTACAATTCAGAGAAACTTCAGAGCAACTTTCTAAATATGAACAGGCACAAAAGAAACTTACAAACTGACTGCATAGAGGGACATTTTATTTCATAGTTAGATGTCATGTTTTTCATTTATGTTTATTAGATGTATTTTTTTTATTAAACCGTTAAAATACTAAACATCAAAAATGTCAAATATGTCAACTGTCCAAAAGTATTAAATTCTTGAAAAGGAAACATAATTAAACATAGTAGTTTGACATGAGAGTTTATTATTATTATTGTTTCTTATGAATAACATTTTCAACAAAACTGAGTTATTGACTACTAATATTTAAAAATTTTATCTGCCAAATAATTCACTGAATTTAGTATGAGATAATTTGACATTTTTATGGAAAGGCAAAATTAATTGAGGTTGTTAAATATCATGTGGTGTGACTCCCCAAAAGGGTATTTATTATACTGTATATATATATACACCATGACATTTTTTTTAAACATACCTCAGAGTCATTAAATTGAAACTTGCCTTTAAAAAAAATATATTTATCCATACGACACCAGCATGAAGAGTTTGACTATATTTGAACAGGATTTCCTTTCGAGTAAAATCTGAGTCTGTTATTATTTGGAGTTTGTGAGGTTTTGACATTAATTATGTGTTCTTGATGAAATGGGCTCCACACAGGTCCATGCGTGCTTTAGTGGCTTTACTGAGATCTGCGTTCAGAATGAATCGTGCACGCTTCGGACACTGAAGACCTGTTAAAAGTTTAAGAGCAGAGTAAAGGCTCATTGAAAAGTCAAGGCCTTCCCATCTGTCTGCCCAACCCTTTACGCCCACATGTACAGTAAGTGTTTACTGGCCTAGCTTGAGCTTGTGCGCCTTAGAAATGACTTATTGTATGCATTGTAACAGAACATGACTCTGAAAAATTGTCTCTTGCAAAAGTTTAGACTAATTAGTGAATGAAAATTAGGGTTATTTGCTAAATGTGACAATTTTCTCTGTGTGTGTGTGTTAGTAATTACAGTTAATGTGTGTAGGCATGTGTTGGATGAGACAGGCATCACTTATTAATGCTGCTGTTGTAATCAGATACCAGCAAGAGCACACACACACACACACACACACACACACACACACACACATACACATACACACGGTGTCGGTGTTGGTTTTTATGGTTTACAGGGACTCTCCATAGGCGTAATGGTTTTTATACTGTACAAACTGTATGTGCTATTGCCCTACACCTAAACTTAGCCCTCACAAGAAACTTTGTGCATTTTTACTTTCTCAAAAAAAAATATATTTTTGTATGATTTATAAGCCTTTTGAATTATGGGGACACTGAAAATGTCCTCATAAATCACCTTCTTCTTGTAATACCTATGTTTTACACATGTCATTTTACAAATTTGTGTCCTCATAAACCACATAAACATGCACACACACACGCACACACACACACACACGCACACACACACACACACACACACAGAGAGTTAGCTTGTTTATATAGTGCTTGCAAAAACCAAATATTATAATTAGATTAAGCAACAGTAATAATATGATTCTAGTCCGATTCATCAAAGTGGTCCTCAGTCTGTAATTAAAAGCTAGTGTTTTAGACTTGCATTTTATAGCAAATGTGACTGTATAATAGCTAGCTTGTTTGTTTGTTTTTTCTTGCCTTTGCCGGGTGTGCATGTGTGTTTGTGCATTAGTGATATTGTGTGTCTTTGTAATCCCTCATAAATCAGCTCCTTTACGTTGCTGCCCTTGCATTAGCCATGTTTCTCTCAATACTGTCCATCTGTTCCCTAAATGCTCTGCTCGAGCTGGTACAGAGTAGGCAAAAATGACTAAACTAGCCATTTCATTTCTCAAACTGAGAGAAAGACCATCCAAAACCATAGGAAGTCCTCTGGAGGGGGAGACGGAAGAGGAGAATAAGTGAAAGAGTGCTTCTAATGGGTCCTGGTGTACCGCTAACAACCCTCATCCTGACCCTAAAACCTAAAGAGATTAGCTGGCATAGCTGCCATAAACCAGAATTATTGGATCACTTGCATCTGCATATAATGTTGTTTTGCCCTGACTAATGCCTGTCCATTAGGCTGTTGGAAATGGATGTCTCACTCATATGGCTACAGATGCTCAATACTCAGGTTAGTGTGCTCTGTATTAATCTGGGATTCTGATGAAAGAGCCTGTAGTGCAGCGGGTTGCAGACATGCAGTGCAACAGGTGATGTCAGGCAAAAGGGTTGAATGATCCATGAACCTGAAAATGGCACGGAGAGATCAGTTTGGCCAAGTATTAACATGAAAGAAGCAAGATTATTATAGTTACCTAGAACCAAAACCACACACAGACACACAAATAAAATACCATATACATTTTTTTTTACATTTATTTCAACTAGTTGCCAAAATTTCTAATTTAATAAAAATGACAAAAACATGCAATAAAATGACTGAAAATTACTAAATTAAAAAATTATTATTTAATCATAATTTTTTCCAGTGATATTTTATTATTGAGATATTATGATCATTTAATAAATTGTCATAGTATCTCAACGATACTAAAATAATACTGTAAAACTGCTTTTAACTGTGCTGTCTTCAAAATGCTAAAGCTTTTCTAGAAACAAGCTCAAGTACACATCAAAAACATTTTGTTTGTCAAAATCTAGTTTAAAACACATGTACAGTTCTTAAGTGTAATTATTCATGTTGGTTTCAAATGGTTTTGAGAAACGTAGTTTTCTATAGGCAAGAAAGATGTAAGTTAATGAGTCTAAAACTGTCATATGGAGTGACTAAGTAAAAAGTCAAATCATTTTTTCTTACATCATGAATACATGGTTATTTTTCTTTCTTTTTCAGTTTTTTTCTTTGTCTTTATGTCAGTATTTTGAATTTGGTATTGTGTTTTATGTATTGTTTTACTTTTGGGAAAAAAATTCTAAAATATATTTTTCAAGAATATTTTTGCAAATACCATGAATTATTAATATTATGCACCTTATTTTCCCGTAAGAGCGGGCTTGGACCTTTTTAACTTAAATATGCGAGGCTTCCGTTGTCATCTAGCTATTTTTAGCTGTACAAAGCAGCTCGTTTTGCTGTTTGAAATCGCAATCTAGTGTGTCTGACCATGTTATTTTAATGTATTATCTGAATTACGAACACACTAGTTCGTAGTGTAAACAGTTATATATATAGGCATATAAACAGTAAACAGGCATATATCGTTTACTGCACTTTCTCATTATTTCCCTACAGCGGCTAATGAACCAGAAGTCTCACACATTCACAGAAAACTGCTTAATTCCAGACTGAAAAATAAGGTGGATAAAACCATCAAATGATCTGATATTTTATCTGATACAGTTTTCTGAATGTTAAGAAAATGTAATGTAAGATGTAAGAAAATGTTAGAAAATGCCAGAATATCTCAAGGCAAAGGTCTACAAGACCATAGTTCGCCTAGTCACCCTCTATGGCACTGAATGTTGGCCCACGACCAAGAAACATGAGTTGGCCCTCCACGCAATGGCAATGAAGATGCTCCGGTGGATGCTTGGGCTGACCCTCCATGACCACATAAAGAAAGACGACGTCAGGCGATGACTCAGAGTAGCTGCAATAACGGAGAAGATGCGGGAAGCACACCTAAGATGGTACGACCACACCATGCGCAGTGACGAGGACACCGTGGCAAGAACAGCACTCTGTCTCGACCCTGGAGGAAGACCCAAGAAGTGGGGGATGGACTCCGTCATGGAGGACATGAGAGCGGGGGGCCTAGCCCTGGAAGACGTCACAAACCGAGCTAGATGGAGGAGACCGAGCCGAGCTGTAGACCATGTGTGAACACGGGAGAATGCCAGGAAAGAGACATTTTCTGAATGTTGGTTGCCCCATGTGACTTTATTGGTTGCTACACATGGCTGAATTGTTTTACTGTGTATTAGTGTATTTCTAAAATGCTTTACTGAGACTGAGACTCTAACTAGAGCCTAATTTTTGAATGAGTAGCATTGTTGAACTTTAACTTGTGAGAAGCTTGTAGCTTGGCAAGCTAGATCTTGAAAGTAGTGTCCCAAAATCTGGAGCTGTGTGTATTAGACCGAGGGAGCGGCTCATGATGTTTGCTATAATCCTGTTATCAGTGGCATTCTGCTGAACTCTAATATAAAGGTTAGCGTCTGTGTGATCTAGTCAGAGTGCATTGTGGGAGTCCTCCCAAGACCAAATGAACCATCATGAACTGAGATGTTTTGACGTCACTTTATAGCAATTGTTCTGTTTTTCGCCTTCATGATCAAAAGTGCTTTTGTACACACTCCCCATATCTCATCGTGCTCTATATAAAGATATTATGTGTACTTATGGATTGTATTTGTCATGTGCAGCTTCAGGATGTTTGGTCATTTATCATTTTAGTGTTTATCTTTATAATGTAAGGGTAATTTACCCCCGAGGAATATACAAACATAAGCAATAATAGTGAAGGGAAGTCATACTCCCTCTTCCTCTGCTGATGAAGCAAAACGATAAGCTAAAAATCATAGGGCATGATAAATAAAGACTGCTGACAGAGAAAGAAAGCAGGATCGGGGGAGAAATCTAAAGAGGATTTCTACACGCATACAAATTGCTGTCCTACACTTAATTCAGATTTTACCCTGATTACTCGCCTTATTTTAGTTTTAGCTTTGGAGCTGTTACTCTTTTCTAAAACCCTGCCTAGACAGCATTTTAAGGCTGCTCCAAAAGGAAAATCAAAATGATGCTGCCCTCTGATATCCCAGAATGCATTGCTGAGCATGATCAGTGAAAAATCATTGACGACGGGGCCTAGGAAAATGTAATTCTGGGACAGAGATGGTGGAAATGGTCATGAACAGTTAATTATAAAATATATTTTGGTGCATGAAATGCAAAATATGGGCTCTTTCTCAGCAGGTGGACTGTTTGTCTGCTTCTTGTCTGCTTGTTCAGATACTTAATTTGAGACCCAGCTATTTTCATTTGCACTCTCTGCTTGAAACGTCTCTTGTTATCAATCATTTTTCCGCATACGGTTTTCTTCCCTTTACACACTCTGTTTCCCAGCATCCTCATCTCTGTGTGTGTGAGAACAGAAATAGCTGCCCTTGAGTCAAACATGTCCTGATGCTTTCTGTTAACATGACTTACAGTTGTGAGCAATGACAAGCATCCATTATTGGATTTCTCCGTCTGTGTCGTTAGCTTGTTTCAGGTTGTGGATATAAGGTGATGTTGACAGAACAGAATTCGTCAGATGTTTAACGACTGTTGATTTAAAACACGCATCACCATCAGCTTGAACATACAAGCCATGCTTATGGTCACAATCAAACCGATCTGTTGTTCTCTTTTCGTTCTTCTGTATTGTGAGGTTTCCTCATTTGTAAGTCATTGTGGATAAAAGCGTCTGCTAAATGAATAAATGTTAATGTCATTTAAATGTTTATCTGATTATTGACATTGTAGGACGGGGACAGGATTTGGTGCATCAGTCGTTGACTGGATGTTGGATGTGTCTGTCACACTCAAAAGATGCAGCAGATGAATGAGAGATTGCATTTTAAGATGAATGAATATTCATCTGCATACGTCACCAGAGAGAAGTCT
The DNA here is from genome assembly GCA_027422405.1 of Ptychobarbus kaznakovi. Lineage (NCBI taxonomy): Eukaryota > Metazoa > Chordata > Actinopteri > Cypriniformes > Cyprinidae > Ptychobarbus > Ptychobarbus kaznakovi. The sequence goes on from JAPDDN010000495.1 coordinate 106,327, forward strand.
GTCTTTTAACTGGAAAATGCACTTATGAGACTTTGATTAAACATTATTATGAGATTCCTCTTTTTAAAACAAACGGTCATACATTATTTTAAGGTCCAACTCTCAATATTAACAACCATTAACTATGACTTTTGCCTCAATAGACTACTAATTTGCTGATTATTAATAGTTAGTTAGGTATTTGTTCAGTTTAGGTATTGGGTAGGATTAGGGATGTAGAATATGGTCATGCAGAATATGTGCTTTATAAGTACACTCTCAGAAATAAAGATACAAAAGCTGTCACTGGGGCGATACCATTTCCAAAGGTACACTTTTGTACCTAATAGGTTCAAATATGTACACTTTAGTTTGAGTATATATATGTACCTTTTGAAAAGGTACTGTCCCAGTGACAGCTTTTGTGTCTTTATTTCTGAGAGTGTACTAATAAAAACAGCCAATACAGTATGTTAATAACAGATATGCTAATAAGCAACGAGTCAATAGTGAGAATTGGTCCCTATGCTAAAGTGTTACCAAAGAAACATACAGATGATGGATTACTTGCTTGCAAGATCTGTAACATGCATTTAGACAAAAAAAAGATAAGATAAGAAGAATTTTAAATTCATGCCGACTTGAAAGATTACTTTTTGGGGCCGCTGTGCAAATGTGAGAGATGTTTGAACAAACAAACATAGAAATGCTTTGTAACAACGTTAAACTCCATAACTCAAGCCCAGCATAAATCATAACACGCTTTATTAATCAAATTCTTGTCTGATATTCAGCAGGGTGACTATCAAAAGATGGAAAGAAATGAGCTTTACACCATGTTGTGGCAGAGAGCTTCCCATCTAGACAGCAATTCTGGACATCCTATATATGTTACAAAACTGTAAAAAAAAAAAGTTGAGGCAACTTAAAATTTTAAGGCAACCAGCTTCAGCAGATTTTTGAGTTTTTTCTCAACTTGTTGTTTTAAGTTTATACAATCAAAAAGGTGATAATTTCCTGCAAAAATAAGTTGAGAGAACTCAAAAATCTGCTGAAGCTGGTTGCTTCAAAACTTTTGTACAGTAAAGTCATCTGAGCTAAAACTATCCACAGTGCTGCCTAGGTATAGGTTTGGAGAGGCAGCCTCAGGAGCGGTGTGTGTGTGTGTGTGTGTGTGTGTTGTTGTGTGTGTGTGTGTGTGTGTGTGTGGTGTGTTGTGTGTGTGTGTGTGTGTGTGTGTGTGTGTGGTGTGTGTGTGTGTGTGTGTGTGTGTGTTACACGCATGTTTTTTGTGTGTGGTCCTGGTGTTCCATATTTCCCCACAAACCAGTAAATATTGACCTTGTGGGCACATTTTCGAGGAAAACAGCTTATAAATCAGCTTAATGCTGGTGTGTGTGTGTAATGGTGTGTGTGTGTGTGTGTGTGTGTGGTGTGTGTGTGGTGTGTGTGTGTGTGTGTGTGTGTGTGTGTGTGTGTGTGTGTGTGTGTGTGTGTGTGTGTGTGTGTGTGTGTGTGTGTGTGTGTGTGTGTGTGTGTGTGTGTGTGTGTGTGTGTGTGTGTGTGTGTGTGTGTGTGACCAAATGTCACAAACACACACCTGCGATCCCCATGAGGGAACCATGATTAAAAATAGTAAATGATGTTTATCTGAAAGTGTAAGAATGCAAACAGGTTTTCTGTAAGGGGTAGGTTTAGGGTTATGGTTGGGTTGTTAGGGGATAACAAATATTGTTTGGTTAGTATAAGAGTAATAGAAGTCTTTGGAAATTCCACACAATTCACCAAAACAACCGTGTTTGTGTTTGTGTGTGTTGTCTTGTTTTTCTGTCCTGGTGGGGACTTAAGCCTGAATACACACTGACTCATGAGGACTCATGTCACTGTGGGGACCTAAGTTGAGGTCCCTGTGGGCAAACAAGTTTATAAATCATACAGAATTTAGGTTTAGGTCTAGGGCAATAAACTATACAGATTGTACAGTATAAAAAAATTATATTTATGGAGAGTCGCCACATGGATAGTAAACCAGACGTGTGTGTGTGTGTGTGTGTGTGTTTGTGAATGAGAGCAAAGGTACAGTGTGTTTGTTCATACCTCTATGGATCTCAGGGAGCTAATTATGACCGTCAAAAAAGGAAATAGATACTGATGCAAAATTATTAAGAGCAGAATACTGTTCCCAAAACACACAGTAGAAGCATAGAAACATTTAATGATGTGTGGCAGTCCATGAGATTCATGTGTGAAAGAATCACACAGCAGCGTACACACTGAGACACCTCTGCAGTCAGACACGTCCTGTTGAGCGTTTGACACACGCCCTGACGGCTCTCAGGCAACACTTTACAGCAGCACAGGAACGCTTTCCTCCTTTATTTCACCCGTCTGTCTTCCTCTCTGCAGTCTAGACCGACAGTCAAACACAAATCCAGATGACAGAAGTGAATTCACTCGAAACACACACACACTCCTGTTGAAGCCCTACAGAGTGCGATGTTACACCCTAAATGTGTCACGCTTCTCCAGTATAAACTGTACACAGTAGCCGTATATAATATGAACAAATTTTCATTTGTCAGCCATTGATTCAAATTATTATGCTGATCATTTGTAATGAAAACAAAGTATTACATTTGAGAAGAAAGTAACTAACTTTCTAACTTTGATTCGATATTCAATAACATTTTCTATACCAACATTAAGGGCATAACATTTTGGATTTTTATTCAAGTATACTGTAACAAGGCATGACAGTAAGGTATGTTTCTATATAAAGAAAGTCCAAATATGCCTCACAGAAATAATATAAGGAAACCTGTAAAATGGACAAAGGCATCCAGCTATGGCTGTCACTGAGTAAAAAGAAGGTAGAAACACTTTTATTGATAAAGCACGAAGACAATAAACACATGACTGCATCAATACTATGTAGTCAGCCTGTGTTCTTCATGCCATCTCAGGACATTGCATTATATAATCCTATAAAATAATATAGTTCTGCCTCATTCTGTGATAAGAAGCAACATCAGATCACAAAAGCAATTTATTTCAAATGCTCGACTGATGTCATGAAGTGAGTTTGGAGTAAAAGCGTGTATTTTGTTGGACTACAGGCCTTGTGTGTGATCTCGGAGATAAAAAGAGAAAGCACAGCTGGTTATTATCAATGCATCGATGCTGTGTGGAAAGAGTATTGAATCTGTTTCAGTTATTTCAGTATCAGTTTCAGTTTGATGTCCACTGAAAAATAGATATTTTTGACAACACTTCTCCACACTCATTTGTATATTAGTAGATGTTTCTGGGGCCGGTTGCACAAGCTGTGCTTCTGTTAGTTAAAAGTTGTTCTCGGCACAAAGTTACACAACTAAGTATTTGAGCATTGCACCATTAAACTCAGTTGAAACTTACATGTTTATGGAAGTCTCTGACCAGAAAAAAATCAGGTTCTGCACTGAGGATCACACACTTCTACTTCTGGAGACTTTTTTTGAACAGTCTCTTATTCACAAAATGCACCATCAAACGCAGAGATAAGGTGCTGTTTTAAACTTGTGGTGTCCAGTGCTTATAGTGTTTTAAATTCATTTGTTTCTATAAGTTACAGAATATACTGAAAACTGAATCGGTGCAGGATAAATAGGCCTATTATTATTCTGGTATAGCAATAGTAAATGTGGTACTAGCCTATAACAATATATGTTTCAGATCGTAATTTAAATGTGTATATAATTGGATCTGAAGTCACTGCAGTAATTGCAGTAAACATGTTAAGTAAAGTTGTGTTACGAATAGTATTATTTTTATTTGGGGTTGGGTTCTGCTGTTTTTCATACATGAAAATGCTGGGTGATCATCGGCAGCTGAGTTCCTTTGCAGCTTTGCTTGACGTATTATAAAAAAGTATATTTAAACCTTACTATTTATTGCATGCCCTACTATTTATACCTGCTATTTGTATTGATTCAAAATATCAGACATGTTTGAAATCCTCTGATTGGATGGAACTGTTGACTGAAACTGATGTCAAAACCTGCAGACTGTCATCACGTGGATGGATTAAAAGCATGATTTATTAGTGATAAATCTTAAACTATCATCTTCTAAAGGCTGCCATTTAGACTTCGGTATATTATCCCCATTGAAGTTTCTTATCCCAAGATTAAGCTTCTATCAGAATATGTCAGTCCCACTAAAAAGGTTGAAAGACCTCCTGTAATGTGTGTCCTTCTGCTGCTTTTAGATTGTAGAGTTGGATTAAACAGACCGAAGATTAACGTTACAGTGAAGGTTTTATATCTTCTGAGGATTATTTGAGCAGGTCAAGACACGTGAATGCGTGAATAATGATCAACACTCGCGCGTTTTCACCAATGACTCATTTCAAAGAAATTCTTATCCGACATAATAAACAGACTTTTAAACATTAAAAATGTTCTTGACCCTCATGTCACTCCCAGCCTTACCTTTTTCACTCTTTTCCGTGCGATCACAATGTATCAGGATTGAGGCTTTCAAGCTTCAAAAGGACTCAAAAGCACTTTAAAGGACCATAAATGTGTTTCAAATGACTTATGCACTATATTTCTAGTCCTGCTGTGTGAAGCCATACAACAGCTTGGTGCGACAAACAGACCAAAATTTAAGCAATCGTTTGGAATCTAATCTTGGTTTGTAGTTACTGATAAACATCTCCCATTAATTAATGAAAAAAAATATAAATATTTTTTGTTAGATAACACCACAATTGTGTGTTTAATCGGGGGGGGGAATACAATTGTGTGTTTACGGGGGGGGGGGGGGAATACAATTACTTGTATTCATTTTTTCAAAACCAAATATGAACAAAATAAGCTTTTTTGTTATTTTGAAACTTAACCACTCCATGCAGTCCTCATTCACTTTGATTATACTGAAAAGTGTGGCCAGGATATTCAAGAAATCTCATTTTGTGTTCCACGGAAAGCTGTACATGTTTGGAGTCTCATGAGGCTAAACAAATATTTTTTTTGAGTGAGCTATTCCTTTAAAAGTACATACTTTCCCAATGCCAGAAAGTGTGTACTCCTGCACTACGCATTCAAAGCTGCCTAGGTGTTATAGAGGTTTTCCAGTAGTGTAGTGGTAAGTCAAGTCACTATTATTTGTATAGCGCTTTTAACAATGCAAATTGTGTCAAAGCAGCTTTACATCAGCCTGATACAAAGCTGGGTGGCTTTCCATCAACTTTACAGTATTTAGACGGGGAAATAGTGTCATTCTCCTCTGGACAGACTAAATCAGCAGTTTAAATCTAGACTTAAGCGGAGTCAGATTGTGCAGCATGTAACGCAGATAACAAACACCAGAAAAAGCTTCTCATTGACCGGCGCAGATACAGTATCTCTATACAGTGGATGGAGGCTTTCAAAACGTCCTAGAATCAAACTTTCCATGTCGTTTCTTCTTCTCCACAGCTCATTCATCCATCTGCAGCTTGGTGCTGGTTTACGTATGTGTGTGTTTGCTTGTTTGTGTTGGAGCAGAGCTTCATGAATGAGGCATATTCAGTTTCTCCTGGTCTGAAGCTGTTAAACAGGTTTATTCGAGTGGAGATTTCTCTCCGTGCCGCAGCACAATGCTGCTTCTGTGAACGCAAGACAATTGACTCCTAATGACCCACACATTGAGCAACCAGCTCAAACAATGAGCGCTCCAGAGAGAAAATTACAGCTTGTATGAGTTCATCATTCAGATATGATACTGAATTTGACCAGAGCTGTCAAGAACACGTCCAGGTCATTTTTCACCACATGATTAAAAGGAAAAAAGAAGAAACTACAGTTTGCATAAATATGCCTATTTGAAGGGCTGTTAAGATTTCTGTGGTGCAAAAAAAAAGATAAAAATGAAAAGTACAATTGTGCAGTTAATCTAAAATGAGGCAAAATTAGCTTTTATTTGTAACTAATAGCTGTTGTTTGGTTATTGATGATGATTATGATGATCATAATACATGTTTAAATACAATTAATACACACCATTAATATTAACCCATATTTGAAACAATTTAGTGTAGGGACCACTTCACGCTATTAACTAGTTGCTTACTAGCATATTGGCTGTTTATGAATACTTTAAAAAGCACATATTAATGTCTTATTCTGCATGACCATATTCTAGATCCATTAACCCTACCCCATACTAACAACTAATAAGCAACCAATAAGGAGTTAAGTGTGTCCACTATATTTTACACCATTTTTAAACCTTTACTCAGCAGATCCTATAAGTAAGTACATCATCAGAGCAAATGTCATGATGCTGTTAGAGGCAAGTTTTAATTTAACCAAGTTGACTGCTCGGCTCAGTCACATGATCAGATTATAGATGTAGACGTGACAGAATGTGTTGATGCCCAAATGGGTTTGGGAGTTGTTGACTTTTTAATGAATCCATGCATTTTCAATTTTTTTTCCTATGCAGGATTGTTCATGTACAAGTTTGAATCACGATAGGCAAATATATTATTGCTTTAACATTCAGTAATTGTCCAATTATTGCAATGTCCTCAGTGAGAACACAATGAGATCAAGGGCAGCTGGTGACACTGTTGGACAGCATTTATTCAGATATTAATTGAAAGAGTTGGGGACATCAGGAGCTCTGACTCAATTATGAAATGTGTGTGTGCGCCAAAATTCCAGTAAGGGGATAGAAAATACAGTTTGTACAGTAAAAAAATATTTTGCCTATGAAGAGTGCCTGGATACCACATATACAAGTGTAAGTGTGTGTGTGTGTGAGTGTGTTTTGTCAGGAAAGTCACTGTAACTATCATATTTTTACAGGCGTGCATGTACATGCCTGTGGACAATTGAACACACTGTGACTGTCAGAGTTATCTATGAAGCCTGTTATCTGTGTGACATCAATCTGTCTGCTCTTCTTTGTGTGCATAAGCCCTCGATCTCCTGTTTCACTTCATGAGAGAGTGAGACAAAGATGAAGAGGGGAAACGTGCGGCAGGGCAAACAAACAGCCCCATCTGAGCTCCAGGCCTGCCCAGGGGAATGACCTGCTAATGTGTCCCAGCACTGGATACTCCTCCTGGGGAAGCATAGACAGTTATCTCCCTGTGCCAGGCTGGAGGGTTTCAGTTTTTGCAGTGAAACAGATCTCTGTCCATTAGTCAATATAAAGTCAATGCTGCTACAGGCTGCACTTCAGAAGCACTTGATACAAAGAGAAGCTGAAAAACAGGCTTTACAATCACTCTATGTACCAGTTTGTGATAGATGTTTGAAATTACATATTAAATACCTGTGAACCATGCACAATATACACTTTTTTTATATGCAAGGAACACCTGGATGACCAACACATGCATAATGAGTATATGCGATTGACTTCTATTGTTTGTATTAAAAAAAAATTGTATAATGACTATAAAAACACCATCACAATCTTTTTTTATATTCTAATTCCTGATGGTGCTAAAAAACATATAAGAGCCATACAAACTTTATGAACAACCCTGACTTTAAAACACACTATTTATTTCATTTATAATAATTTTATCGTTGAGGATGTTTTTCATTTAACTAACATCATGGGACCATTTTGTCCTGAAAGTAGAGCGGGGTAAATGCAGACAAACTGCAGGGAATGGGGCTGATAAATGAGACCTCTGCAGCCCAGTGCTTACAACAAGCCAAGAGAGAGAGACATTGATAAAAGTACAATGTTGAAGAGGTGCAGGTCAGAGAAATGGAGATCTATGAAAAAGGAGTGAATAGAAACTGATTACAAAAGAAAAGAGGACCAAAGGGGCATGAGCGATCTCTTTAGAGCTCCTAAAGAGTAGGGCTGTTGATGCAGCTGGTCAGGAGTCTGCTGAATAGCTGTGGTTTTCCTGTCTGTACCCGACTCCTGGGGAAAGAGTTTCAGAACCCACTCACTGTGTCACAAGACCCCCATTACAATCATCCTGGTCTCTGCTCTGGCACAGCTGATTGGTTTAAAGCGGTTTAGCTCTAATGGTTGGAGTGGTTGGTATTTCCGGTAGACTAATCTAGTTAATTTAACTCTGAGTGCTCTGAAAACACTTGTCTGTGTTAGTAGACAAGCATTTTAACCAAACAAAAAATATACATTACACAAACACCCCCTTAGCAAAGCCAAATGATTGGACTGTTGTTGGTAATTCTAGCTTTACACTTTAGCTTCACAATGCTCCAGCTTCACATAAAACGCTCTAGCTCAGTGATACTATATTTTTGTGATATCACAAACTCCGGAAAATAACGATGTAGTCCAAACAAGCCGTTCATTGTAGTTCTTGAAAAGGGATTTTTTTTAAAAACGAAATATCTCCCTTTGAGAATTGTAACTTTCTAGATCTTTTTTATGCCCAAACATACACACTACACACTGACTAAAATTAAAAAAGTGAAAAAGCATGATAGGACCCCTTTAAGTTAGTCAGAATCCTTTCAGTACCACTTGTACAGCTGAACCAACTCAGTTCTACATGCTTGTGAATGCTTTCATTATAGCAAACAAACTGTAGAAACAAGGAGATTTATTGTCCAGTGTAGACCGCTTCATTGATTGTAGTGGGAGATTTCACAAGAGAGTAGAACTCTCTAGATCATGCTGAATAGAGTGAGGTAGCACTGAATTGAATAGAAATTTGCATCTTCAACTCTTTTTTCACTTATGAGTTACCATCTCTGACATTGTGTAGGTAATGTAAAAGTGTAGGTTTACAGATCTCCCTGTTTGTCTCTCTCTGTCTCTCAAGCTCATCTGCCTGGCAGAGGGTGGACATTTTCACATCTCACTAACCCTCAATATGTAGCTACTTGTCACAACCAATACACCTTTAAACCCTTTGCTAGAAAAAAAAACATGAGGTCACATTGGCGTTTTGTCTAGGTCAATTGTGATATGCTACGGTGCATGTGAGTGTGTGTGTGTGTGTGTGTGTGTGTGTGTGTGTGTGTGTGTGTGTGTGTGTGTGTGTGTGTGTGTGTGTGTGTGTGTGTGTGTGTGTGTGTGTGATCACTGTGATTAATGGCAAATCAAAAAGCAGCCGGGCTTTTTAACGTGCTCTAGCTCTTCAATAAAAGCTTTATACTGTGCTGCGATTTGCTCTTTAAAATTTACCACAAAACCACAAGAGCATTCAGCATGAGCTAATGACAGACAGTCTCTCTCTCTCTCTCTCTCTCACACACACACGCGCACACATAGAGGTACCGTGGCCGATCCTATTTACCCAGTGAAATGCAGTACCGTGACTGTATGCAACTCTTACAGTTCAAATCACAAGAATAATCACAAGAATACGTCATTGAGAAAGGTTTTGTTTGTGTGTGTGTGTGTGCATTTCTTAATTTGGTTGTATTGAACAGCTGCATCATTCTCTTATGTGTGTGTGTGTGTGTGTGTGTATGCAGCGGGTGGCACAGGTCTATAATTTATCACGAGCCGCCTTCATCCTGGCTCAGTGCCAACAAGGTATTTACTAACATGAATCCGAGTCCTGTTTGTTTGTCAGTTTATTCATTTATTTGTTTGTTCTGTTGATGCGACATGACTGACTGGTGTATGGCACGTGTTTTGTGATATGGACCCCACAAGGAGTTGTCAGCTTTATACTTTAATTCACTCATGGGAAAGGAGATTTTAGTCTTGGTCTAAGGACCCGGAATCTTTCAAAATACCATCATCCCAAAGTTTACACTGACAGGAGTGATGACTATTGCAATATTAAAAACAAGTTTTGCCCAAAAATGACAATTCTGTCATAAATGACCAGAGGAGTAGTTTTGTAGAATGTTAATTCTGCTCTTTTCCATATTAATTTGAAGTGAATGGGGACCAGGGGGGCTGTTGAGCACCAAAAATGATAGCTCCGTAAATGCTGATCATATGACTAATGCAATATATTTTAAATCATGTGATAGACAAAAATTTACCCCCAAATCTGTCCAAGTATATTTAAACTAGGGATGGGCATTTTAAGCAAAAGTAATATTCGATAATCGCTGGGTATTATTCGATTACTATTCGAAAATCGCACCCCTCCCGCGCATGCATCCACCCACCCACCGCCACACCACGCACCACACACACACACACACACACACACACACACACACACACACACACACACACACACACACACACACACACACAGAGAGAGAGGGGAGAGAGAGACCATCCAGGCTTTCAATCTGTATGATAACAAACTGTTTAATTAATTAGAGAATAGTCTATCTTAACCCAAGAAAATTAATGGTTGTAAAGTATGAGTGCTGAAACATATTAATATAACATAACCGAATGACGGCATTTATTAACAGAACAGTCCGTCGATTATCAACTGCTCATAAGGCTAGGACATTTCTATTTTATGAACATTCATATTATTAAAAAGAAAATCTTAAATCTGATTAATGCATCAATGAATATTAGGCGTAAAACATATTGCGCGCTAAACAGAATATCATTCTTAAAACATTACGCGCTAAAACATATTGTGAACCGCCTGAATGACGGCACTTATTATGTGAACATTAATTTTAACGTCTGTCTTCATAACAATAACCTATTTCATATATATAAATATATTAAATGAACATGTTCACATGCTCGGGAAGAAGACGGGAGTGTTGTTCACAATTAGTTCGGTGAACTTTGAATTGAAACAAGGGAAGGAATATAGAGCCCTGCAGCTTCTCAGAATTCTCCGCCTGAGTCTGAGCCCGTCTCTCTCTATCTGAGCCATTTAAATAGTTCAGTTTTGGTTTTTAATAGCAAATTGGTCATTATTTTGTTTCCTTTCCTTATTAATTTAATTTAGAAATATGATTGGAACATCTTATTTTTGTTAAATTCAAGTTTTTGTTTTTTTAAATACCAAGCGGCAAGCGCAAATTTGATCAGTTTAACCTTCTCAAATAATAACTAAATAATTAACGTCATAATATTTTAAGAATAAAGTCAAAATTACGATCATAAAATCATGTTACATTGCCTGAAGTTAAAGTTAAAATTACACCTGTATACTCTGCCAAAAAATAAATAAATAAGTGTGGCATCCAACCTGTCATTCTTCACATTTAACACAAAAAAACAACACAAATTTTTGGCATATAAATATAATATATCAACCAGTGTAATATTACGTTATTATTTCAGCAAAAAACTAATAATTTGAATGCAGGGAGCTCGTCACGACTTCATAAGCGGGAAACAGGATGTTTCTGATAGCACGTGAAGGTGGCAGATAAGTCCTCTCGCTCAGCGCAGTGGAGTGCATCGTTTTGTTAACTTTGGGGTTTATTATTTTGAGTTGTTTGGGACGCTGTAGCAAACGGCCCTCTCACAATATATTGTTTAACAGGTCTATTGTTCACGCAATCAGCCTGCACGTATCTGTCAGGTACGGTGAAGGGAAAAGGACGAGGGCCCAATTGCAGGAGGTAAAAGGGCTTTTATTAACAAAAAAACAAAACAAACGAACAAAAACCACCCCGTAGGGGAAAAACAGACTGGCTGGCTGGCTAGCTAGCAGGCAAGGCAGGGCTGGACAAGGCTGGACAGGACAGGACACAGACGACATCTAACATTAGGTAACGAACCCACACGGAACTGCAAACACAAGGAGATTATAAAGGGAGCAAATGATGAGGGTAACGAGGGAAAACAGCTGGGGAAAATGAATCAATAAACAGGTAACAAGATGGGTGGGGTCAAGACAAATTGACATGAGAGCACGTGGCACACAGAAAACTAGGACAGAAGCCACATGCTCACACAAAACAGAAACACAAGCACATGGCCAGCAAACAAATCACCAGCCATGTGCAAAACAGGACATGAACACGCAGCTAATGAGAAAACTCATAAGCCACGTGTTCACACAAGACATGACAACATGAAAGCACGCAGCCAATGAATATACAAGCTGCGTGCCACACAGCACAAGATATAACAAATGCACGCAGCCGATAGAAACACGAACTGCGTGCAACACAACAAAACACACGTGGACAAGAGTGCGCGGTGCCGAGCGAACTCGAGACCGCGCACTCACACAATGACAGAAAATGGAGCGCGAGTGTCCGAACCCCGTCACGTGACCGAAACTCAAGACATGAGTGCCGGGATCCAAACACCACGCTCCAACATGAAACAAGGCACGCAGACGAGAGAGCGCGCGACTCGAGCACACTCGAAGCCGCGCGCTCACATGAAAACGCGGACATGATGGGAGTATCAGGGCTCTGTCACAAAACCATGAATAACACTAGACCGAAGTGACAGAACCCTGACACTACCCCCCCCCCCCCAAAAAGGGACGCCACCAGGCGTCCCTAATGAGGGACACCAAGAACAAGACAGAAACATGACAGCACAAGAACCTGACTACACAAAGACTGACACACAATAACAGACCAGACAAGAACAATCAAACACAGAGACAAAGAGGGGCGGGAGGGAGGGAAGGAAGGAAGCCAAGCCAGTGCCAGCAGGGAAGCTCAGCATGTCCAGGGAGGGACGGGAGGGTTGAGCCAGGGAGGCTCACGCAGTCCAGGGATCCTGGCAGGGAGCCAGGGCGGAGCCGGAGGGACGGACCATGGAGGATCCGGCCGAACAGGAACCCTGGAGGATGGCCATGGCGGGACGAACCAGGGAGGATCCGGCCGAACAGGATCCCTGGCAAACAGCCAGGGTGGAGCCGGAGGGACGGACCAGGGAGGCTCCGGCCTAACAGGAGGCCAGGGCGGAGCCAGCTGCTTGGCAGGCAGCCAGGGCAGCCCCAGCAGGACAAGAAGCCTGGAGGGCACCGGCAGGGCGAGGCGCTTGGGAGGCGCCGGCAGGGCGAGAAGCCTGGGCGGCACCGGCAGGGAGAGGCGCATGGGCGGCGCCGGCAGGGCGAGGCGCTTGGGCGGCGCCGGCAGGGCGAGGAGCTTGGGCGGCTCAGGGACGGCCTCCTGGCCAGCAGACGGCTCTGGAACGGCCTCCAGGCCTTGAAGGGTGGAAGAAGCCTTCTTCCTCCTCCTCCTCCGTTTCTGAGAGCGGGAAGCCGCAGCCTCGTCGGCCGCCACTGGGGGCGCTGGAGCTCCATCAGCCACAACTGGGGGCGCTGCAGCTTCATCCAACGCCGCTGGGGACGCTGCAGCTTCACTGGCCTCCACTGGAGCGGGCTCTGTGGGCTCCTGGACTGGAACAGGCTCTGGAACAGCCTCCTGGCCGACAGCGAGCTCCTGGACGGCCTCCACTGGGGGTGCAGCCGCTCCATTGACCACCAGTGGAGGCGCTGCAGCATCCTCGACTGCCACTGGATGTGCTCCAGCCTCCGTCGCTGGGGAACGAGCCAGGAACCCCACAAACTCCCCAAACGGAAGGTGATCCAGCCCCCTCATCCTCCACCAGTTGAGGGGCTCATCGAGGACACTGTTGAACATGTCCTTCAGTGCCGCATGGTTGAAGCCCAACCCCTCTGCTGCGTCGCTGAACTCCTGGGCAAACATCCTAATGTCAGTGCCCTGCTGACGGAGGCAGCTCAGGGCCCTGAACTGGAGGATGCGCTCGTAGAGGGGGCTGGACAGTGTGGAGGCTGGTGGCGGACGGTGCAAGCCCTTCCTCCGCTGGGTCCTCTTCATGGTGGGTTCGTTCTGTCAGGTACCGGTGAAGGGAAAAGGACGAGGACCCAATTGCAGGAGGTAAAAGGGCTTTTATTAACAAAAAAACAAAACAAACGAACAAAAACCACCCCGTAGGGGAAAAACAGACTGGCTGGCTGGCTAGCTAGCAGGCAAGGCAGGGCTGGACAAGGCTGGACAGGGCAGGACAAGGCTGGACAGGACAAGGCTGGACAGGACACAGACGACATCTAACATTAGGTAACGAACCCACACGGAACTGCAAACACAAGGAGATTATAAAGGGAGCAAATGATGAGGGTAACGAGGGAAAAACTGGGGAAAATGAATCAATAAACAGGTAACAAGATGGGTGGGGTCAAGACAAATTGACATGAGAGCACGTGGCACACAGAAAACTAGGACAGAAGCCACATGCTCACACAAAACAGAAGCACAAGCACATGGCCAGCAAACAAATCACCAGCCATGTGCAAAACAGGACATGAACACGCAGCTAATGAGAAAACTCATAAGCCACGTGTTCACACAAGACATGACAACATGAAAGCACGCAGCCAATGAATATACAAGCTGCATGCCACACAGCACAAGATATAACAAATGCACGCAGCCGATAGAAACACGAACTGCGTGCAACACAACAAAACACATGTGGACAAGAGTGCGCGGTGCCGAGCGAACTCGAGACCACGCACTCACACAATGACAGAAAATGGAGTGCGAGTGTCCGAACCCCGTCACGTGACCGAAACTCAAGACATGAGTGCCGGGATCCAAACACCACGCTCCAACATGAAACAAGGCACGCAGACGAGAGAGCGCGCGACTCGAGCACACTCGAAGCCGAGCACTCACATGAAAACGCGGACATGATGGGAGTATCAGGGCTCTGTCACAAAACCATGAATAACACTAGACCGAAGTGACAGAACCCTGACAGTATCAGAAGATCTGTTCTCCGGCGTGGTTAGCGCTCGGCCCAGCTAACCATAATACGTGATTGTTACGTAACTGCAACGTAATTTGACGACCAAACTTTCGTTGTCACAACGTAACTAGTTACGTTGTGACAACTGGAAAAGTGAAATTCCCGGATACGTTGCTACAACGTAACTTCGTGACGTTGTCAGTTAGTAATCACGATGTTGTGACAACGTCGTGTGCTGGTACAAAGTTGGTCATTTTCAGGGCGGACAGTGTGTCCTCATTTGCCCAATAAAGACGAAATATTTTATGAATGATGGACGCATACTCAAAATTAGGCAAATCCAGCTCATTTATTTTGTTTTTGAAAACAGTACACATTAAAATTATTATTTTGTATTATATTATACATATTATTAATTTAACACTTCCGAGGAACGTAGAACTGTCCAGGCGAGAACTACTCCATTTCTACAGGTAGGCCTACTGGCAGACGATCCTAAAGAAACAACAAAAGAACAGGTTAGTCATTTTCATTTTAACTTTTAAATAAGAGTTAAGTGTTACAAGGCAATTCTTAAAAAAAGAAAAACGAAGGCATAAGAATCTACTGAAAATGTGCCATGTAAGATAACCAGTGATCCTCAACGTTGTCAGAACGTCCTTATTACTAACTGACAACGTCACAAAGTTACGTTGTAGCAACGTATCCAGGAATTTCACTTTTCCGGTTGTCACAACGTAACTATAGTTACCTACTTTATTGTTAGATAATTGTAAAAAAATAGAATACAAATGGATTAAACTACTTAATTTAGTGAGTATACCATGATTGACAACATGTGGTTTGATATCTTGTAGCAGACATTTTGTAAAATGCATTTTTCATGAAATCTGTCACTGGTGTTACTGTCACTGTTGTCACCTTCCTTATGGGTTACACCAGTGAAGATCAGTTTACATTTATGTTCTTTTACTAACTGCTGCCGAATGTAACAATTTAATAAAATTCTGCTTCATGAGTTAAGATTTAAAGGATTGCATCATTACTTGTTTATAACTGTTTTGAAAATATTTTCATTGTTATAGAAAATACATGGTTGCACAAATGTACTAACATCTGATTAAAATAAATAAAATGCAATCTCCTTATTTGTTCCATTATCATTGTTGTTCTGTAACTCTGACTACATTTGCTGAAAAATAATGTTTCTTAAACACCTCTAAAATGGCCAAAGTAGTAAGGTAACACCAGTGACAAAAAAAGGTGCATGTGGTCTTTAAATAAATGCACACAAAATATAAAAAAAATTATTAAGCTGTCATTTATATGTATTCATAAAGTCAAAAGGTAATCTAATAATGTGGTCTAAGTTTAAATGTTAAAAAAGAAATACATTTTAAGACATCTTGCCATACCAAAAGTGGATGTAAAAGAAAAGAAAAAAAAAAGCTGTGCTGAGTATTTTTGTGTGAATGTTTTAACAGTGTAAAGCTTGTTTGTTTATTTTTTTTTTTTAGGATTTTTTTAATAGGAAATTCTTATTTCATTCAGCAAGGATGCATTAAATTGATCAAAAATGAGTGTAAAGTTTTCTGTTTCAACTAATGCTGTTCTTTTGAAATTTCTATTCATCAAAGAATCCTGAAAAAAAAACACACGCACAAAAATATTCTGCAGCACAACTGTTTTCAACATTGATAATAATCAGAAATGTTTCTTGAGCAGCAAATCAGCATATTAGACACTGAAGACTGGAGTAATGATGCTGAAATTTCAGCTTTGATCACAGAAATAAATTACATTTTACAATATATTCACACAGAAAACAGCTATTTTAATTTGTAATAATATTTCACAGTATTACTGCTTTTTGTTTTTTTAAATCTGCATTTTTTTTTTATAAATTCAGCCTTTGTGAGCATAAGAGAGTTATTTTCAAAAACTGAATTTTGAACATTAGTGTATGTTTGAGGTTAATTTACAAGCCATATGGTCCATTGTGCCTGGGAGATGTTGTCCGAAAGTAGGTTTGCTCTAAGTCTGGGGTGCAGGCCATCAACATGGAAGAATGTAGGAACATAACAAGCAATTTGTCACAGAGCCAACAATATTTAGTATACAATGCCAGCCAGGTTTATTACAAGGAACCAAGCTAGAGCAGGTGAAATGTAGAAAAGAGAAAGAAGAATATACAGAAAATATTTTTTTAACATAACAATTTGCTTCTAGGTTTACTTATTTAATATTGCTCATACTTCTTACTTGTGGATTTCAAAAGATCTCATCTACACATAAAGATGTGATTAAAATCCCAAACTTTCAAAAAGAGCTCGGTCTATGGAGTTAGCCTAACGTTACGTCCTCTGAAAACGGCTAAGATGCTAACGGACTCGTAAGAAGACACTAAACCATTTCTATGAACTAATTTCACCAGAAGCGAGTCAGATACAAGCAAGAGAGGTGTCAGGAATAGTTGTATTTAATATTTGTGAGATTTTAGGGACTAAACTTACCGAAAACAGTAAAAACAGCAGCGAGAGAAACGGAGCTTCCTGCTTGTCAGTCGTTGTGTTGCTGCTCCGTTTCCATGGCAACTCCCTCCGCTCCAGTGTTTGAACGCGGCTCGAATGTTCAGCACGCACGCATTAAAGCACGTCACAGTCACGCAGAATTTACATAAATAATCAAATAAAATTAGAACATTACATAAATAAATAACTTAATCTAATTAAATTATTATTAAATCATACATTTAATTTATTTAAATGTAGTTCTATGACACTCTGCACGTGATCGTCGGATAAAGCCGCACTTTTATAGTTTAATTTTTTTTTTTTAAGTGAACACTCAACCACTTTATTTCATTAGAAAGCCTGCTTGCATGTAGACCAGGGGTCGGCAATTAATTTTCCTAAGGGGCCACAAGAGAAACTTGGCAGTTTAGAGGGCATTAATACACCTAACTCGATTCTTTATTAAAAAATACAATAAAAAAATAAAACTGTAAATGAATGAAAATGTGAAGCACATATTTTATGAACGTTCACAAAATCAGTTTTGAAATTGTGCATTGCAACTGTTGCAGGTGGGTGTTGAATATGCTGAAAGCTTTAGATGTCTGATACATAAAGTCTAAAAGTGTGTGTGTTTTGTCTTTATCCTAGCTTGCACATAGCAAATTTATGGTATTCATTTTTCATTGTACATTTATGAAATGTGCGGGGATGTCTCCCTCTAAGGAGGATTTTTCTCCCAGAAATGTATTTGATAAAAAGTCAAAATTGTTTATAGCAAATGGATAAATATTTGTTCCTTTTTGTAAAATGATGTTTTCTCACAAACCGCATAGCAATAAAATCTTTAAAAGAAATGCAGTTTAATTAAATTATGGCGTACGACGTTGCAGACTAAAAACGCACATGCGACATGTTCTGGTAATGAAATTACGGGCTAGTGACGTTGTAGTTACGTTGCCAGTAAATCATGAAATTACCAAATTATTACGAATAGAGGACCTGTCTGGGACGTTTTTGGTTATCTTGTTACGTTATGAGGACGTACTGACGACGTTGTGAGTTGGTAATGGGATGGTAATGGAATTACGAGCATACGACGTTGTGGTAACGTTGTCTGTTGGTAAGTCACGAAATTACCAATAATTACGAATACGTTACGTAACTGTTACTGTCCTACGTGTGTTAGCTACTATGTGTGCCGCACCCGAGTGCCGACAGTGCAGTTTGTGTGCAAGCACGGAACAGAAGATGCTCTAAAATAAAACAAACCAATATCCTGTTGATCGGTGCATCTGTACTCCAGTATATAAATTCAATATGGATTCATTATTGCTAAAGTTACTTGCCAAGAGGGGCAGTTTGCAGGGTTGCCAGGTCCCAGAAATATTTCCAGCCCAATGACAACTCAAAATCCGCCCAAATGGAATGAAAACTAGCCCAATTTTTCAGTGTCCAATCAGATTAGACAACGGCTGGATTCCCACAAAGGGCCTTAAAATAAATGTATATAAGTTTAAGTTTAAAGTATTGGCCTTTTGTCTTACCCAAATTCTTAATATCACACACTGTGTTTTTTTTAATACACAATCTCATACAATAAAGGTCAAATAAGAACATGTCCTCTCTGATATTTTCTGACCCTAGTCAGAAGTACTAACTTGTACTTACTTTTTCTCTTCTCAGCACTTCTCTCTGATGCTTTTCTCTCCAGATCTGCGGCTGTTCTGTTTACACACAAGCATCAATATTAAAATTAACACACTGTTAAACTAAATTAACATACACTGGCTTTTATCAATATTATTACAAATATGCTTACTGGGTGAACTTGAACACTTTTCCCTTTGTTTTTGTTGTTGTTTGTCTTCTCTTTTTTCAGAACTTTTCACAACATTTTCTTCTTAGATGGTCTAACTGCGCAGCCTCATTTTGATTACAGATTTGAACAGAACTATATACAATCTCAGGGCTGTTTTATTTTAGACATTGATGCTCTCTTCCCCCACCCTTCTCAGGTGGTGCTGAATAGATTTCAGCAGTAAAGAGAGAAAGCATCCGTGGTGATGGTTTAAATTCATGGCAGCATATGTTTCTTCTTTGCATGTAAGCTCGAGTCCTCATTATATTTAGCAAAGAATTCTGCTCTAGCCTGTTTCGTAGCTTGTTCTTTATCAGTGACATTTGGGAAAATGAACGCTCAACTGCTGCATTGCTGAATGGTAGAGCAAGAAGACTCAATGCAAAATTACCAAGATCTTCAAAGTTTCTATCACCTGCAGTATCTGTGTATGCAGAAACTTCTACCCAGAAGTCCTCTGTTTTGCCATCTTCTGCATTGTTCCATTCCAGAGTGTGAATTACTCTCCACTGTTGCTCTGCTTTTCCTACATCTCCTTGAAGAGGTGGAAAAAGGGAAGATCATCAATCCTTGGCTTACTTGACGACAGAGTATGACTCGGTGACAGGAATTTGAGAGCCTCTAACTGTTTAATGTTATCTGGAAGTCTCTTCCTAATTTCCTTAGATAACTCTAGCATGTAGTCCCTGCACCTGCGTTTCATGTCCTGCTCAGCTAGGTCACTTATTCCATTGGCTTCAAACAAAGCAAGACGGAACTGCACCCCAAAGTCTACGGCATCAAGTGGCAAAAGATTCTCATCAGAAAGGTTAAACTCCATGATGTCTTGCCAGCTCTGGAATGTCTTCGGCAAACCTATGCGCTCAAGCAGGGACCGGTAAAATGTTAGAAGTTCCGTAAGAAGTTTTGCAGGATCAGGTTTGTCAAGTTGAAAGATTTTATTAAGTCTGTTTAACTCTGACACAATTGGTTGGAGGAATTTCAGGTATATCAGGTTAATATTGTCACTATACATTTGGTACAGCAGTTCCGCAGCATAGCTCCTCTCACTGTCTTTTGTCAAATGAAAATGCAACTTAAGCTCCACATACTGTGAAAGGATCCGGTTGATGCACTCACTAATAGCGAGCCACCTAGTGTCAGACAGTTGCAGAATCTTCAGCGGGCTTTCACCTACATTTATGGTTTTGTACAGTTCAGAATATTTTTGGAGACGCTGGGTGGCATTTGAAAACCAACTGTAGGTCTGAGAAACCATGTACTCAACATTTCTGGGGAGGACACTGACGGCTTTTGATGCACAGATTTGAAGAGAATGGCACACACACTTTATGTAGACAATATGAGGATTGCGGTCATGGAATTTCCGTAGCACTGAATTATGTTGCCCACACATTGTGTTACAGCCATCAGTTGCAAGACCGATGCAATTCAGTATGGACAATTTGTTTTCATCCAGAGAAATTTGAATAAAGCATTTGCTATGGTAAGTGAATCACCAGCTACTATATTGATCATTCCTGCAAAAGTGCTAATGATTCGTGAGAGCTTTTTGCTGTAATATCTGATGACTATACACAGTTGTTTTTTTGGTCGTGACATCAGTGCTCTCATCAACAATGAGAGAGTATGGTCCATTTCCTACATCCTCCAAAAGGTCTTCATGTACTACTGGTCCTATCACTGAATTAATTAGTGCTGTGCATTTCGTTCGATGTAAACTAATGCCTTTTTTCGAAATTTCTTCCACAACACTTCCTAAGTGGTCAACAGTGTAAGTGCTTGAGTGACAAGCAACATGGGCAGCCAGCTTCAACTCTGCCTCTTTCACAGGTGCATTATTTCTTAGAAAGGAACTGCCTGTGTCAAATAATGTTCTGGCATTTGAGAAAGGAGCCGCATTTTTTTTTTATGTTTTTCAGTCGCAGCATGAGCTACCAGATCACCGTGGTGAGCTCTTACTTCACATTTGCAATATTTGCAGAACGCTTTTCTATCATCATTGGAACACTTCGAATCCACTCCTTTAATCCTTTCTCTGTCTCCCATTCTTTGCGATACTTCTTTCCATACTTTCCCCATTTACCTGACATTTTAGAATGCTGCTTGTTCATCCACAGACAACCGAACCGACGCTTCTGACTACAAAGCTCTCATGGAGTGACGTGATGATGATGCTTGATTTGTGATGTCAAAAGCACATGTGGCGCGCGCGCCTACTCGCGTCTCGCGAGCAGCAGCGTTTGTTGCCAAGTATTCATTCCCGGGGATCAAACACCACTAATAAAAGGTTCCCTTTTATCTTGTCCACAATTATTTTATTTTATTATTTTTTTTGCGGCCGCGGTACATATATAAATGTAGCCCAAAAAACCGCAACCCGCAACTCCGTATTTTTTCCCGCAACTCCTTTTCTAAAATAGCCCAATTGTGCGGGAAAACCGCTACCCTGGCAACCTTGGCAGTTTGACATGCTTCATGTATTTGCCCGTCCAGGCGGCTCGCGCGTGTCAGAGACGCAGCTGTCTGTGCTCGCGCTGTTCACACAGAACAGAACACAATGCGCATGTACTGAAAGGAGTTGTCTTTCGCGCCCAAATGCTTTTTAATCGCTTACATTTTTAAACAAACAAGGCTTAAAAACGCATGCAAATGATACAATTTAGTGACCACCTGCAGTGGCCCGATCTGGCTAGTGACAAATCCGAGCGTCCTTCACGCCATCGGACAGTTTTTATTGTCAAGCCCTGGTACAGCTTTAGAAAATAATCGCACAGCCTAATCGATATTCTATAATTAAATAGAATATTCGAAAATTGTGACCCATCCCTCATTTAAACATTGCATTTTAAATTACAACATCTCTGATATTCATTATACCTCTAGTACAATTAATTTCATGTTGTCGTTCATTCTCATATGTCTCATAATCATTCATGATGCGTGCATCATGAATATGATTTAAATTTTGGCCTGTTCCTCAAACAACTTAGTGTTTGACAAAGGAAATAAATTCAAACAGGTTTCAGAATGACATGATGAGAAAATGTTGACCCAATTTGTATTTAGTCATTTGAAGAGAAATGTGTGAAATGCTCAAACTCTTTAACGTCAGGTGGATTCTGCGTTGTGGTGAGGACTTCCCTGTTTTCATAGAATTAGAATGATTATTAAAAACTTCATACTTTTCATTATCAAACTTGGTGTTTTTTACTTGGGTTACAGGATTATTTTATAATCTGACATTTCCTGTGCATTATGTTTTATAGAGTTTGTGTATGTGTTTATATTTGCATGTGTTTAAGATATTTCGGGGCCATCTTTGTCCCTTTATGGCTCTTTCTGGAGTGGATCATTTCTCTAATCTACACAACCTGGTAGCTTTGCCCTGCACAGACAATCAGATTTTACGCCACGCCGCTTCTCCCAGCACCCTCCAACTTGATTTACTGCAGTTTGGTTGTATTCTCTTAATGCAAAAGGGCTGCAATCTGTAGAATTGGGACCTCGGCTAAACACATTTAGAGTTTGTGTTCCGTGACTTGGAGTTCAGTTTAATTGAATTCTCTTGCTGTATTGAGTGCAGTCTCGGCTGGGTAAGAGCTTAGCAAATATATCTGCCAAACTCCGTCTGACATGTGCACCTTGTGCTCAGTTCAGTGTTTATAGACGGAGTCGTTTCCGTGTAAGGTGGAGTAGGATGTCTACCTAAGGCTGAAAGTGAGATGGAGGAGGAGATACGGTGATAGAACTTCATCATGTGAGTTTTAAAGCCATAGTTCATCCAAAAATAAAAATTCTGATCATTCAACCCCTCATGTCGCCTAAAACCTGCTTGGAAAGACACGAGGGGGTGAATGATGGCAGAATTTCCATTTCTGAGTGATCTATTCCAACAATCGTCTTTCCACAAACTTGTTTTTTCCCGCTCTGTGACTGTTTTAAGTTGCAAAAGTCACATCTGGACAGTGTGAAAGTGGATCAGGTATTGTGGTGGCTTCCGCCTTTTATATGAAGAATCACTCTTGAAGTCTTGGGGTTTTGATGCCAGAAAAAATACACTTTATTATCAGAAATAACGCAGTCGAGAGACTTGCACCCTCTTATATACAGTTCTTCCCCTAAGGCGTGTTCAATACATTTCCTATATCATTATTGTTTAACCCTTTTGGATGTGCCTCTAGTCTGCTTTCGAGAAGCGAACAGGAGGCCTCCATATATGTTAAAGAAGAGGCACCATCATATATGTTTGTCTCATGTCTCAACAGGATGTGCAGTTTCAGCACAGAATGTATGTCTGCACATCCTCTTCTCATGCTGACCTCTACACAGACATATACATGTTTATAACAGTAGAATAACTTGATGCATAACTTGCTATATTCACATAGATTATACTTGATTAATTTATATTTCTACAGTATAAACACACATACGGAGGACTTCACAAAGCTCTTCTCAAAGCATTGACCTCATAGTCAGACCTCTGAAGAGCAGATCTCAAAACACGTTTTCTTAACGCGAGTCAGCGGTGTGGAGTAGGGATGAAAGTATTACCTCAGAACCGGCCAATGGTCATTCTCCATCATCTGCTCCCCAACAATCCCTCTTTATTCCTGAGTGGCTGTTTTTCCAGTGTGAGGGCCATGTGTTCTTCAGATTAGAGGGATGTGGAGAAATCCTTGAGATTCCAGGCTCTTTTTCTCACACTATGTCTCCTTCACTCACCTACTCCACGATTGTTTAATGCTAGCTTCTCCCTGTTAAGATGAGTGTGATTCAGTACATAGTGATTTGGACTGATCTGAAGTCAGTTTTTCCCCGCAGTATGTGGCAGCCGGAGGCATTTGGCAGATATGAGATTGAATGTTTGACTGATAGGCACTCAACGGTTTCCAGATCGTAAAGCCAACTTCAATTTACCTCCCAGGAGGAGCTCGGCATCTCAGAGCCATAATATAGAGCAGTGCTTCTAAACTGCGTTTGCTTCAGGACACACACTTTACGTTGGGCATCAAGTGACGAGTCGACACAGTTCCAGAATTGTTTGTTACAAAACTTTACAAAAATGCATCATTGTTAACATGACACAACAGTTTTCTTCTTTTGATGGTTTCATGGCAATATTTCAATAGTTCATATTTAATAGAGACAGGGTAGTTTTTCCTCTAATCTTGTATAGTTTTGTTCATGGATTTTTTAAAGTCAAGGAGTCTGTTTTTGTTGACATCTTCTAAGTTGACTTACCAGGTGACTGTCTTTATTTTTGTTGTTATAATTTGTATTTAGCATCATCTTGTTGAGTAACCCAGATATAGAATATGTGCTTGTGAAAATGTGTGATTTATATTTTTTCTTTTTAATCTTCTCAGTCTCAAATCTTTTTTAATCTTCTCAGGTATGCAGATTTGCTATAATCACCTGAAGTTAAACTGAAACTGACAGCTGCTCTAAAAGTAACAAATTCACCAAAGCAGGAAAAAAATCTGAGAAATTTTCTTCCATTTGATCTTTTTGTCAGTAATTTTAAAGAGATCAACAGATCCAATGCACTTCAGGCACTAATTTGAGTCCTGTGACAATGGCGTGTGTGTGTGTGTGTGTGTGTGTGTGTGTGTGTGTGTGTGTGTGTGTGTGTGTGTGTGTTGTGTGTGTGTGTGTATGTGTGTGTGTGTGTGTGTGTGTGTGTGTGTGTGTGTGTGTGTGTGTGTGTGTGTGTGTGTGTGTGTGTGTGTGTGTGTGTGTGTGTGTGTGTGTGTGTGTGTGCGTGCGTGCGTGCGTGTGCGTGCGTGTGTGCGTGCGTGCGTGCGTGATGCGTGCGTGTATCCATAGTCTCATCCTGCAATGCAATAGACTAAAGCTCTCCTGAAATCAAAATTGAGTCTTTTGTATATGTTATTGTTGAGAGCATTTCAAGTATATTCATAAAGTCACAATTTAGGGACCAATTTTCACCGTTAACTAACTAATAACTATGAATTTTGCCTTAATAAACTTCTAATGTGCTGCTTAGTTTGTAAGGTAGTTGTTAAGTTATTGAGTAGGATCTATAATACGGTCATGCAGAATGAGCCATCATATGTGCTTTTATAATTACTAATAAACAGCCAATATAATAGTATCATGCATGGTAATAAACAGCTAGTTAATAGTGAGAATTGATCTCTAAACTACAATGTTACCTACAGTATGACTCAAGGGTGTATACAGATTTGTGTGCAATAAAGACTAATGAGAATGTCTCTTATAGCATTGTGGCAGTTACTTCTGTGCAACTCTGCAACTCTACTCTTTAGAAAGTGTAGTTTGTGGACTATTTTTGTCTTTTGGTCACTGTGTGTGGCTGCATGTTTTGTCTGGTTTAATGTTTGTCTTTTGAAAGTTATTGTCTTTTGTTGCAACAATGTCTCTTTAGGACTGAAAGTTTACATAGAGTAGTTTGGCTGCTGTCCTTTTTGACACACACACACACACACACACACCACACACACACACACACACACACACACACACACACACACACACACACACACACACACACACACACACACACACACACACACACACACACACACACACACAGGGTGACCTTTAAGGATGTGGTCCCATTCGATTTCCTTATTAGTACAGAAGTGAGTGCATCTTCATTAGATTTGTGTTGATTAACACATGACAGCAATAATAACTCAGTCAGAGAGCATTAGTGAATCTATACTCATATCCTCATTTAAAGGCATTATGTCCATTAGCAGTGCTATTGTTGTTATCTGTATTTGTGTCACAGGGTAAGTGTGTTATGATATGCAAAACCAATTGAAGCTTATAGATTTTATTGCATACTGATTTAGGAATATGTGGAAGAGTGCAGATCATTAGTTTCATAAGAAAAGAGCAAGACAGAGGTCTAGAATCTTAGGGACTAAGTATGGAAAGTGATATTTCTAGAGAGGGTGGTGGTTAAATATATATTTTTTAGGAAAAATAAAAGTATTTTTCTCTTGTATCTCTCAATAGTCTACAAAGATGTGCGAGTTCTGCACATAAATGTAGCGGGATCGTCTTGTTGACTTTTGTGAATATCCAGAATACATACAGCTAAAGAGAATGAGTTTCCATCATATATAACAGTGTGCGTCCTCACATCACCCGAGAAGTTACGTCAGCTCAGTTAGCAGGTGCTGAATTCAAAACCATACGAGTAGTATGCTATTAGTATGGAGCGTGCAACAGAAATCTGAACAGAAACTGACACTTTAACAAATCAAAGAACATGAGATGATAACATGGAGCGTCAAAGCTGCATGCACATGTGAGAAATGATCCAGGTTTTCATGTAGATGCTGCCTGATATTGATATTTAGCTTGCGTTTACAGTTGATGCGACACATATTGAGTGAAGACAGTCTCATAACCTCCAACACATGCACACAATGAATTCAACTGATGCACATGAGAATCCAGAAATATGTGCAGCAGATCCACACATTCAGTTCACAAATCATCAAACCTGAAGAATTCATATGCATTGTTTATTTGCACACAATCCACAAATGTAAACAAGTATGTGTAATGTCATATGCATTTGTCATTTTCTTTGATATCTCTGTCTGAAGTCCCAAAAAAGTATATTTAGATGAAGTAGGTTTTCAAACTATTTGATCCGCGTTCCTAAAAATGAAAAAACAAAAAAGAAGTAGCAAGAAAACCCGTTTTGGGTTGTCCAAAGAACCTTTGTGTGAAAAGTTCTTAAAAACAATAACAAAATATATTTGAATAATCTGAAGAATCTTTTTTGCTATAAAGAACCTTTTGTTCAATGGAATAGTTGCATGGAAGTTCTGGGTTCTTTAAGGAACCATTGATACCAATAAAGAACCCTTATTTTAGGAGTGCAAATGATAATCCACAAGACTCGCTTCCCCAAATAAACCCATTCAGTTGCTGAGTTGAATGATCTATTGCAAACTTCTAATATATTTTATTCCTTTAAAAGGACAAAAATGTGAATTTCATTTGAACTTTCAGGTATGTTTTTCTTTAGCAGTAACCACATCTTTTAGAAAACTCCATTGTCATTTCCCCATTAAAATGATCGACTAACTATTGTAACCAGATTTATCTTCCCTCGCACCAAACCTGCCCCCAGCGTACGATGTGTTGATCATATACAGGCTTGAGTGCAGCCTCAGTGTTTGTCTCTTTCATCCTGCGATATATAAGAGAATAAAACCTTACTCTGGGCTTTCCTCCACACTTTCATCTCTCTCTCTCTCTCTCTCTCTATTTCAAACACATAACGTCTCACTGCTCCAGTCTGCGCACTTGAGAAATTCTGCGGCTCTCTTGATAAAGCAAAACCATGTCCTGCTGTCAGAATGTGGTCTTTCGTACATCACTTGGTTTTGTTCTCAGTTATGTTACTCGCGCGCACGCACACACACACACACACACACACACACACACACACACACACACACACACACACACACACACACACACACACGGTATTAATTCCTTGTATCAGCAGCTGAGTCAGTGATGATCTGCTCTGTTTGAGTGTTCAAAGCTGTGAACGTGGACGTGTCTGACCTTACAGCTCCGATATAACCCATTATCAGAGAGCTGATCCCTCTCACTCTTTACTAATCTGATTTTATTTTCTCCAGTGTCTTAGCTGAATGAATCACTCTGTGAATGTCCAAATGTGCTAAAGAGATAAGCGTGCCATTACACCCTGTTATACTGGCCCAGCACTGAGCCTGCGAGTTTATTAAATCCATCTGTGAGGCTAAAAAACTTTAAAAATTATAGACTTTTGTCATTTTATCAATAAATGATCCTTATGTGTATGTTATGGCCGATGTGATGGTTGATGTTAGAAATCTACTGTATGTTATTAATCTTATGTCTTAATATATAGATTGATAGATAATGTAAACCTTTTTTGTATATTGTGTCCAATTACTGATACACAATGTATTTATAATGTATAATGTGTTAATATTGACTAAATTTATAATGTCAGCATACGTAAAGCTCCAATCTAGAATTTGACTAGCTGACAATTGAAAGGCATCAACGATGTTATAATGTACAATAGAAAAGATGGACAGATGTGTTCTAGTTTTTGAAAGCTAGCAAAGACAAGTGGAAAAAATAAGACCTGAATCATAAGCACCAAATCAGTTGACATTGGGATCTTTTCTTAGTATCAACACTTTGGATATTTAATGTTTTCTGAGGATTTAGATCATGATCTATCTCTGAACTAAAGGCTTAGTGAGAGATTATGGTAAAGAGCTATGTCTCCTACAGAGCTCATCGCCCATAAAGCTCATTTCTTGGGGGAAAATAAGCTAGATACTAAAAAAATATACTATATGAATGTAATTATTAACCCTCACAAACTGTCTTATTCATCATCTTATTCACCTTAAATCAGTCTTATTCATATCCACAGTTTTTATTTTGTATCTAATTTAAACATTAGAAATTGGCATAATATAAATTGTACTGTACTTTAAAATAACATTACATTACTGTACTATACTTTACTGTATTTGTTGTATATAAAAAATCACTGTACATTATAATATTTGTGAAAATGTATTTTAGTTTTACATATTTTTCAGTGTTTAGTTTTTCTCATTTTTTAAAAGAATAGTATTAATGAATAGTATCTGCCATTTATTGAAAAGAAACGAAAAGTAAATGCTAGCTTATTATTGATACCATCAAGAATGTCAATGTCAATATATTTTACACTACCGTTCAAAAGTTTGGGGTCAGTATTTTTTCCTTTCTATTTTTGAAAGAAATTAATACTTTTATTCAGCAACAATGTGTTAAATTGATGATAAGTGATAATAAAGACTTGTAGTGTTAGAAAATCTATTTTGAATAAATGCCTTTTAACTTTTATAAGCATCACAGGTTACAAAAATTATTAAGCAGCTCAATTGTTTCCAACATTGCTAATAAATCAGCATATGAGAATGATTTCTGAAGGATATGACACTGAAGATTGGAGTAATGATGCTGAAAATTCAGCCTTGTATAACAGGAATAAAATAGAAGAAAAATAGAAAGCGGTTACTTTAAATTGCAGTAATAAATCAAATAAATGCAGCTTTGATGACCATAAGAGACTTCTTTAAAAAACATGGAAAATCTTACTGATCCTGAATGTTTGAATGGCAGTGTTTGTGCACATACAGTATGTGTATATACAGATATATTTCTGTAAGAAATAAATATATTGAAGTAAGCTTGATGGATTGGATTTGTGGTAAAACAAAGTGATATCTGATCGCTTCTCCTGGGTAAAGTCTCTCTAATGTTAACGGTAATCACCCGTCAGTTGTGTGGTGAACGGCGTCATTGTTCATCGCTTCCCGGCAGTGCAACCTACATGACACACTCAAGACCTGCCTGGTGCTCTCATTTTCCTCCTGTGTGTGTGTGTGTGTGTGTGTGTGTGTGTGTGTGTGTGTGTGTGTGTGTGTGTGTGTGTGTGTGTGTGTGTGTGTGTGTGTGTGTGTGTGTGTGTGTGTGTGTGTGTGTGTGTGTGTGTGTGTGTGTGTGTGTGTGTGTGTGTGTGTGTGTGTGTGTGTGTGTGTGTGTGTGTGTGTGTTATTTATCACTCAGTGGGCTGCTGTATGTGTGTGAGGATGTAGGTGGGTGCGTATGCATGCAAATAGAAATGTATTTAAACCCCTGTAGTGCATGTAAATGCTTAATTTTACACTTTGATATTATTCATATCCAATTTATAGCAATTCTCCATGGCAACTTTTGAGAACAGGAGCTTTAGACGTCTCTCCACACATATTTCTACACACCGGGCTGTGAGACGCGCTGGAAGTGCTTTCTGTTGCTGATGTTTTAATAAGAAGACTGTAACGTTACTTCATAACACCTCAGAGTTTACAGCCTCATAATCAGCCTCATGAGATGAAACAATGATTAAAAGTGTGTGAGAGTGATCGTGTGTGTTTGTGTATGTATGAAGAGCAGTTAGACTGGATTTGAGAGTGCTTTGATAGCGGCTCTTTTAGTTGTTTACTAAGCTGGATTAGAGCTGATGGCTTTTATACTACTTAGCTGTGTGTGTGTGTGTGTGTGTGTGTGTGTGTGTGTGTGTGTGTGTGTGTGTGTGTTGTGTGTGTGTTGTGTGTGTGAGTGTGTGTGTGTGTGTGTGTGTGTGTGTGTGTGTGTGTGTGTGTGTGTGTGTGTGTGTGTGTGTGTGTGTGTGTGTGTGTGTGTGTGTGTGTGTGTGTGTGTGTGTGTGTGTGTGTGTGTGTGTGTGTGTGTGCGCAAGAGCTGAATCAGTGTGTAATGATGTCTAAGGGAGTGTGTTTGTGGTGCATTAGGATGGTTATTTTCATTTGGAGGATGATAATGTGGAGATGATTGTTCTGCTGACTGTAATATATTATGCGATTAGATGTGTTAGATCACTGTTTGAACACTCAGGGTAATTGGTTGTCTTTCACTAACTGAGTGTATGCTCACATATGTGCGTAAATCCTGTGTGCATACACATGTGTAATAAATGTAAACATTGGTGTGTTTATCATATTGCTATTATTGCAAGTTTTATAAATGCTTTGGCTCCTGTGATCTGAATTGCTTGTGTGATTCTTCTTTTTAAATCTTTGATATTTCATCAGTTGGCAGACCCTTTTATACAATATTAGTGGTAACACTTTACAATGTGGTTTGTTAACACACATCAGTTGACTGACATCAATGAAAAATACTTCAAAGCATGTATTAATGTTAATAATTTCAGCATTTTCTAATACATAAATGAAAACAAAGTTGTCTCTTCATTTTATTTTATGGACCTGAGCTAACATGAGCTATTAACTAACATTTAACAAAGATTAGTAAGCATTAACACATGTATTGCTCATTGTTAGTTATTGTTAGTTAATGGGAACTAAGTGTTATAAAAGCAAGCAGCCATAAGAGACTTTGAATGAAAGTGATTTTACTACAGTTAGGGGGGATATAGGCCCTCTGCTTTATAACAACATGCTTGAGTGGTTTATGATTGCATTGGGATGACTGATTTATTATGTGCTTTCACTGCTGCGATCACTTATTACTCTCATCATGATATAACAACGTAGGGATGAAACGATATGAAAATTTCATATCAAGATTATAGTGACCAAAGTTATCACGATTATCAATATTATCACGGTTTTGGTAAAATGAGATGAAAATGTTCTAAAAGAACTGATACACACACTGAAAACATTTCAATAAGTTTTATATATAACAATCAACAAACAACAAATACAATTGCTCTTTTTAAGCATACACATTAAATTTACATGAAGCCCTGAGAGGTATACGTTTTCCTTGTGTAGGTTTGAACAAACAGTACCTTGAATAAGAACATCAAATGCACATATACAATCAACACAAGTAAAGCAATGTGCATGTAACAACCATATGTAAACAAATCAAATGAACAGCAATGATTGCTTGTCTATGCTCTCCTTCAAAAATAAATAAGTGCAGCTGACCTAACATCCTACATGTTATATGCATCTTTGTTCACTTGAGATTGAAATGCAAAAATGTCAGCATATTTACTTTGTCTGGTTTAAGTAGTGCTCTTTGAGGGGAAACAATATGCCCCGCTTGCACTGAACACTCTCTCAAGGGACGCTGGTTGCTGGGATGCACAGAAGGGATGGCTGAAAAATCTCCCGAGCGCTGTCACTGCCTTCTGCCATTTCATCTCGTGCAAAAAAAAAAAAGTTTTGTGCTATCTCCGCGTGATGCTGCTGGCTGGACGGGATTTACCGCGCGTTTTCAAAATCACGAAAATCAAAGACGGTTTTAATGATAATTATTTTTTTTACGATAATACTAACCGTCAGGACATTTTATCGGGGTTTATCATTAAACCGGTTATCGTTTCATCCCTAACGTCAGACTGTATGTGTCATGCTGTCAGATCGATCTGTTATCTAACTGTATAATGTATTCCTGGAGAATACCCTCTGCTACATGACACTATGCTACTGAATATCATAGTACATATCATATTAACTGCTGCAGCACAACAGCCATTGTCATATTGCATTTTAAGCCGGATCTTTTGGATTTACTGTTTATTGAGGCAATTTGTCAAATGTTTTTCATGCTGATGTAAGCAAGCATACTGCAGGTGTTTGTGATTCTGATCTGTGATACAGTATGATCATATTCACACACACGTATCATCTGCTGTACATTAATGTGCAGCGGTTACTGTAACTGCATCTGACTCACTCTGTGCTTGTTGTCCTCCTGCATTTAAACCTCAGTGACCTTATAAACTGATACAGCAGCAGCACATGGATGATGAAATAATGTTTTATTCAGTTTTTCTTACACATCCGATTCATAAGATTAGTCGGAGCTCGCTCTCGTTCTCTCTCTCCCTCTGGTCTGTCAGTCATGTAGAGTCTGATTTCAGAAAGCACTCAGTGAAGACATGCGTGATGAAGGCTGAACTGAAGTGTCTTTTTTATATTTTAAAAACTCCAGCTGCTCTCACTCGACTGTTGTAATGTCATGTAAAAATAACCATCGTGGCAGTGGCGTCTTCAATATGCTGTTTCGTTATGCCATGTTATTATTGTCACAGTTACCTTGCATAATTTCTTTGTTCTTAAAGGAGTGGTTGACTGTTTTTTTTCTAGGCTTTTGTGTTTATGGGGTGCAGTCTAACATGTGTTAATGCTTCGTTTAAAAAAAAGCATTATTTTTCACATAACTTACCTTTATTCTACACCGCTCTGTCCCTTCTCTGATAAACTGATCATTTTCTGCTTTTATGAAGCCCCTCCCTCTGAAATACGCAATGGGCTGTGATTGGTTAGCTGGCTCAGTGCGCGTCTAAACGTCCCGCCCCTCAACTCAGCGACATGTGCTCCGGTTGTATTAAGTGACATCGTCAATATTGCTTATCAATTTTTGAGCACGATTGAGACACCGAGGATAATAGGGAAGAGGATTGCGCAGAACCTGTGCAAGCACGGCTTTTAATGGTATGTTTTGTGTTTGTTGTTGTCTCATACTTTTAGATACACTGTTATTTGTAAATGCTACTGCTTCTGTAATCTTTTTATATACGGTTTTATCCTGATTAAAGCTTTAATACAGCACAGCAACCGCATGTTTAACGCTTCTCATAGCAATATGAAAAATATCCGTCTATACACATAAAGTGTATAATTGGAATTTAAAAAACGTTTATTGGAGCTGATGAGATGATGATCGAGAGAGAGATGCAGAGCGTGTGCAGAGCTGGCGACACGAGGAACAGAATTAAGGACCGCTGCTTTAGAACATTGATTTTGAAACTTGTGAATCCATTAGAATCATTAGAAGACAGAATCACGATAATATATATTAATATATGTTTTCATGCACCCCTAGTTTTGACGGCATGGCAAACAACTCTTCCTCTTCTCTAAAGCCGTGCAACATGGCCCCGCCCCCTTTGTTGCATGTTTCCGGGGGCGGAGTTTATGTACATTTCTGGGTTTGTGACATAACGAACCCAGGAAGTAACGTCTAAGTTACGTACGTAAAATGTCATCAGTTTTCATAGACTAAAACTAGACGAAAATAGTCATGGATAATTATGACTAAATAAGACTAAAATGCTAAGACTTTTGGTTGACTGAAACTAGACTAAAAAGAGTATGAACGTGACTAAAACTAATCAAAACTAAAATGACAACATCAAATCTAATCAGTGGACGCACCCGTCGCCCTTTTATACCCGTATGCACAGGGAGCGGCTCAGGTATGCAAAATCCACTAGCCAATTTCATTGGCGTTTTCTCTTAAAGTCAGAGATGATTGGGGCTTCCAGGTAAATTCCCTATGTTGACAAGACATAACTCGTAGTGACCGACAGATAGGGATTTCGTAGTTCCTACAAGCCGTTTTTGTAGGCATTAAACTGCCAGAATTTTAAAAGACGATATCTCCGTTTGCATTGAACTTTCAGCATCATAACTTTGCAGATATTGTTTATGCTCAAACAGCAACATTACACACTAACTAACATTTAAAAAAGTGAAATCGCAATCAACCAGGTGGAATAAGAGGCTTAGCTGCTTTGTCCCACATCCTGCAAGACATAAGGAATGTCCTGCATTACAGTTATGTCTGTATTATATTTTTTTTCTCTGAAAGTTCAGTACCAAAAGAAGAAAGCATAATAATAAAAAAATCTATGTTTAAAAATGTATTTGCGCAGCCGTCAAGTTCTAGCTAGAATCATTGTATTCGTAGAGAGGGTTTTTTCTTCCGCTGACTGGACGGAGCAAAGGAATACATGTGGACCTCATCAGATGTTGTTGAATACAGCTAGGACAGCCAGCACTTCTTCTAGACACATACTAGATAAGAACGTCCTGCTCAAAGCTGCCAGATCCAACAAAAGATATGAGTTTAAGATTCACTGCAATCTGATAAAACACATTTAATGTTTGCATAGTCTAATGATCTGAACCAGTCACATGAGATCCTTCTGACAAATCGCACTTTAGTTTGGGGTCCAGTTCTCACTATTTACTAACTATTAAATGATTAGTTCACTTTCAAATAAAAATGTCCTGATAATGTACTCACCCCGTGTCATCCAAGATGTTTATGGATTTCTTTCTTCAGTCTAGGGTTGTTTTTGGCGGCCTGTTTTCATTTTAGTTTTAGTCTAGTCTTTGTGTGAAGCTGTCATTTTAGTTTTGATTAGTTTTAGTCACGTTCATACTCTTTTTAGTCTAATCAAGTTTCAGTCAACCAAAAGTCTGAGCATTTTAGTCTTATTTAGTCATAATTATTCATGACTATTTTCGTCTAGTTATAGTCGAAAAAAACTGATGACATTTTAGTCTAGTTTTAGTCAATTAAAATTGTATTTTAGTCTCTTTTTAGTAATGCAGTTCTATTTAACCCAGTCAATATAGTATAAGTACCTAGTAGTATACACACACACACACACACACACACACACATTAACCCACTTTACACTCTCTCACAAACAAATATACACACACACGCTAGTCACAGACGTTTGTCTCAGTAGTTTTCAGCTCCAGTGGCAGTGAGACACATTAACCACAGCTCACGAGTTGGCATGAGCTTTCTAAAATAGAAAGTAATGTTATGTTAATGTCTTGACTTACTTCAATATCATTATGAAATGCCTTGAGATGTCTCTTAAGGTTCGTGGTGTTGTCACGGTACCAAAATGTCAGTATTCGGTACCGATACCAGTGAAAATCTACGGTTCTCGGTACCGAAGCAAAACACAAAAACATGCTAATAAAAAAAACACAATTTTTATTAATAAAGTCAAAATAAAATAAAATGTACAAAAATCAATACCATTCTTTATGCTTATTTAATATTGTTTTCAAGTTTTTCCACAAGTAATAAAAGTGTGGAAAACCGTAAACAAGCTTCACCCAAATTTAATTTGTCTTTAATTAATGAAATTTAAACACATTTTATTTTTTGGTAAATAAATGGGATTTACTATTCAAATTAACACGTGGAAGAAATATTGTGTTATTATTTATTAGAAAATAACGTTTTATACATTTTTTAAACAGTAGTAGTAGTATCACATACATTCTACTAAATAATAGTAGTCTAATATATTTCTGGCTCAATGTCTAAAACCGAACTTTTATTTTGACGGGTTGCCGGGAATACCTTTAAATGTCTGTTTGGGTGATTTCCAGATGTGTTTGTCCATAAGAAATGTGTTATTCATTACTATAAAGTAACTTTTGGACTTGTGGATGTTTTGCATGCACTGACATGATCAATTAATAAATCAAATTTGTTGTCGATTATTTCCATTTTATCGATTAGCTGTTGCAGCCCTAGTCAAACATTATTCAAAGCGTGTACAAACAGAACTTCACATATAATGCATTTCTCCCGTTGAGATTAAAGCTGTTTTTTTTCATAACCCTAGCCTTTCTTGTGGATGAACCTGAACTGAATTGTTGTTTTTATTATTTACTGCTGCTCTGCCCTGGGAAAATGTCACCGGGTCTGTTTCTGTGTGCTGTGTGCTGGATCTGAGCTGACCTGTTGTGCCTGCTCTTTCAAATGCTTTCTGTGTGACCTCTCCACTGACACACAACCGCTGCAGCAGTGATTCAACAAGCCAACCACTTTCTGTTTTCACCATTTACTCCTTTACTCTCTGTATGGACCTGTTAGAGATGTTGGTCCTTCACACACAGAGTCAAAATTTCCGTAGTGTCTGCATAAAGATGGATCATTTATAGGACTAGAGTGCCAGTACAAGAGGATTGTATTTAATACGTCATTGTTCCACTCAAACGGATGGTATGATCCGGTTTCAGGATCTGTGTGGATTTTGCCCATTACGAAAAAGCCAGGCAGGAATCCAAGCCACTTTACAAAATGAAAGCAAAGAGAACAGGCCAAATGCAAGACAAAAATATACTCAATAAGATGGAAATTGAGAGACTCAAAGGGGATTTCTGACAGCCTCAGAGATACCGCTCAACATGATACTGTCTAGACTACATTTACACGTACACACACAAACACACACAACAAACTAACTGATTTATTTGACTAAATCTAAATGCTGCATTCCACAAAAAAACTTATGATTTTTTAGCATTAAAAGGAATTAGGTTGTTTTTATAAATGAGGACATTTCTAAGACAAAATTTTGTCTGATTTAGCTCATGTCTGGTACAAATGTCAAATGTGTTCCCACAATATGGTTAATTAGGCGCACGCACACACACACACACACACACACAACGCACACGCACACACATAGCACACACACACACACACACACACACACACACACACACACACACACACACACACACCACACACACACACACACACACACACAACACACACACACACACACATCACACATGTTGGTTTTTATGGTTGCGTACGGGACTTTCCATAGGCGTAATGGTTTTTATACTGTACAAACCGTATGTGCTTGCCCTACACCTACCCTACACCTAAACTTAGCCCTCACAGGAGACGGTGCATTTCTATTTTCCTCAAAAAAACTCACTCTGTATGATTTATAAGCGTTTTAAATTATGGGGACACTGAAAATGTCCTCATAAATCACCTTCTCCTTGTAATACCTATGTCATACCCATGTCATTATACAAATTTGTGTCCTAACCACATAAACATACACATAAACACCACACACACACACACACACACACACACACCATTTCTAAGATTCTAATCTTCATTACTATATATTACTATTATATCTAATCACCATAGAATAATAATAATAATATGTACACTATAATTCAAATGTTTCGGGTCCGAGAGATTTTTTTAAATGTTTCTAAAAAAAGTATTGGACCACCAAGGATACAATTGATCAAACATACAGTTAAACAGTAATATTGTGAAATATCATTGCAATTAAAAAAAAAATTGTCTTTTTTATTATAGTGTAAAATTCAAAAGCTGCATTTTTAGCATCACTCCAGTCTCTAGTGTCACATGATCCTCCAGAAATCACTCTGATATGCTGCTCAAGAAACATTTATTATTATTATTATTATTATTATTATCAGTGATGAAGTATCTGTGCAAGTACCACTCACATCTTCTTTTTCACTGTTGCATGGTGGTATCTTTTAGATTTGTCTCAAATCATTTCAGAAATGTTCAAGCCAACACAATTAAATGAGCTCAAGATATTAAGATAATTATAATGATCTAAATTAGATAATTAAGCACGTGGGAGATTAATCTTGGAGACCGCCCAATGAATGCAGTTTTAATTAGAAGACATTTCAGAGCAGTGGAATTATCACAATTGGAGTATTTTTGTAAAGCCTTTCACAAACGTTCTGGCATCATTGCTCAGGGATTTCTGTTTTTCAGTAATGAATTTCAGGATGAATTATTTTTGACCTGCTAAAGATGCAAGCAGAGAGAATCTGTGAAGTAATTCATTAAGACACTTTGTGAGCTTTAGTAAATTACAGGCAACACTTTCTTTCATGCTTTCATGTCATGTCTCTTCTGCAATAAACCAGCGCATTTCCATAAAAGAAGAAAGTTAGAGCAAATCAAGGGCAACTCCATTTGAGGCTGATGGAAGTGTGAGATTTGACCTCTGTTCGTCTGGTCACACACACACACACACACACACACACACACACACACACACACACACACACACACACATCACACACACACACACACACACACACACACACACACACACACACACACAGAGACACAGACACACACACACAGACACACAGAACAGATGACACACAGACACACACACACACACACACAGACACAACACACACACACAGAGAAACACATGACATATACACACACACACACACACACACACACACACACACACAGACAGACACTCACGCACACACACACACCACACACACACACACACACACACAGACAGACACTCACGCACACAGACACACACACACACACACACCGCTGTCTCGCACCGCTAGGTGTCATAATGGCCATGACTATGCTGTTAAATCGTTTTGACGACTAAACCAGGCTAAGCAAGCACCCTCACATTTTCACATTTCTCGTCTGTATTTGTTCACTCGTTTCAGCGTCAGTGTGACAGCAAAGCTTGGCGAGATGTCACGGCTGTCTTCAGACTCCTCTTTTAATAAGATGAACACAGCCACATGCACTGCAGCAGGGACAAACACACACTGTTGTGTGTCCAATTTACACCGAGACATGCTGAGCTTGATCAAAGTCCTTTTGTAACACGCCAGTACACTTGGCGGCCATCTTCATGACATGCTAATGCAGCTCTTTCCAGACAAGTACAGATTCCCGACTTAAATGAGGAGGGCCAATCTCATGAAACCTGTCAAAAACATATCCAGGACACATTTGACCCTAAACCTGGATGAAAAAATCTAAGGAATAATATGAAATTATATTTAGCATAAAGAATTTAGCCTGTTTTAAAGTATTTTGTTTTTTATTGTTTGTTTTGTTTTAGTTTAGTTTTGTGTAACAGTTCTTTTGTGGTTAATATTTTACTATCAGTCTTTGATCTTACTAAAGGCTTCATTTTCATCTGAATCCATCTCCTTTTGTTTATAATAATAGATATGCTGTAATACATGTGTTTTAGTGTATATCTGCACACGCTCTTTATAAGGGTGTGCCTCTGCCTCTCCGTCTCTAGGAGAGGACACCAGCACTCAGCAGTAATCGAGTGTAGGGATCATAGTGCAGATGTCATCAGTACATCAGTAGATTATCTCACTCTACAGGGTATTATATGAACCTCTCCTCCCCAATCTGAAGTGTGGATTGGATTGCACTTGTGTGGAGTGGTGTAATTTCAGATTACACAAGGGCTTTGGACTGCGATGGCATTACGGTGTGTGTGTGTGTGTGTGTGTGTGTGTGTGTGTGTGTGTGTGTGCTGAGCTGAGGAGCTGTGAGAGCCCTCCCAGAAAAAGCCTGCCTGCTCAGGATTATCCTGCAAAGCATAAATCCTCGAGATTCTTTCGTTTCTAGAGTGTGTTGAGGGCAAAGGAAGAACAGAAACGAGCTCAGTCAGATGAGAAAATTAGAAATTTTATATTCCAGCGGTGGTGTCACTACACAGGTGAAAGCGTGTCATTTTTAATGTTAAAATACTTTCTTCTGTCTCAGCTAAATACTCCGAGACAATAGTAAGTAAGATATTCATAGGCCGATTTTCACAATATAAACACTGTTGACTCTGTGGAGCTTTCAGATCATCCTGAGCAGCTCCACACATTGTCCAATAGCAGGAGTTTGAAGGTGTGAATAAAGATGATTTTCTCAATATTTAGATTTTTTTGCACCCTCAGATTCCAGATTTTCAAATAGTTATATCTCTCGGCCAAATATTGTCCTATCATAACAAACCATACATCGTTGGAAAGCTTATTTATTCAGCTTTCATGTGATATATAAATCTCAATTTCATAAAATTGACACTCATGACTGGTTTTGTGATCCAGGGTCACATTTCTCTAAATGCTTTAAAATGCACTTTAAAGTTTGACATTTGAGGGGTGAAAGAACAGATTTGTATTTCTAACTGCGTGTTGACCTCTGGGCTGGGAGCATTGATCGCCCGTTAAGAAAGGTTATGACCCGAGACATGTCTAAAACACTTGTTTAAATGTCCTGAATGACTGCCTGGTTAACCGACACCAGCTCTATTCTCTCCCTGTCTGGAGAAAACTGCAGTGTTTAAATGTAAACGAGTGCAGTTTCAGCCCTTGAAAGGAAACCGAGAAGAAGACAGGGAGAGACTCACAAATATCCTCTCATCCTTATTACCATCTGAAAAA
This sequence comes from Ptychobarbus kaznakovi, assembly GCA_027422405.1. Lineage (NCBI taxonomy): Eukaryota > Metazoa > Chordata > Actinopteri > Cypriniformes > Cyprinidae > Ptychobarbus > Ptychobarbus kaznakovi. The sequence continues at coordinate 146,688 of JAPDDN010000495.1, forward strand.
CAACCCTGTTAAATATAGACCTTTGAGAAACATGCTCATGCTCTGTGCCTTTGTATATTGATGCATAACATAACAGGTCTTTTGACTTGATAGTTGAATGCTGTTATAATAAATTATAAAGCAAGAAGTTGAAGTGTGTTGAGAAAAAGCAAAAGCTGCAGGTTTTCTTTAAAAGTGTTGCACTTTTTGCTCTCTCTGTTCTGATTGTAGGTAATGTCGTAGACATTTACCAGCGTGAATTTCTGGCGCTGAGAGACCGTCTGCACTCCGCTGAGCAAGAGAACCTCAAACGCTCCAAAGAGCTCAATCTGGTGCTGGACGAAATCAAGCGAGCCATCGCTGAGAAGCAAGCGCTGCGGGACATCAACCGCACCTGGAGCAGCCTGTCAGGTCAGACACAGAACAACACCACCACATCCTGAACATAGAATGTAGAATTAATGGAATCCTTTACCCAACAATCTAAATTCTGTCATCGTTTACTCACCTTCCTGTCATTGCAAACCTGTTAAACGTGCTTTTCTGTGGAACACAAAATAATGTGTTTTATGTAATGTTTAAACAGTTTTTATCCATAAAATTAAAGTCTTTAGGGTCCAAAACAATAACAAATATTTGTTTTTAAATCATAATTTTTGTGTTCCACAGGAAAAAGTCAGTCTTACAGGTTCATGAGTAAATTACTTTTAATTTTTGGGTAAACTATCTCTTTAAAGGGAACAGTATGACTTTATTTCTTCAGATGAACACAATTTTTTTTTTTATCCATCTCTGTCATTTAATTGAAGTGGATATTGCATAGCTTTACAAAAGTGAACACGATGTTATGTGAGAAAAATTCTAAAATATTATCCTGGGCCACAAAACCAGTCATAAGGGTAAATTTTTTGAAAATTAGATTTATATCAAATTTGGTTACAACTATTTGAAAATCTGGAATCTGAGGCTGCAAAAAAATTGCCTTTAAAGTTGTCCAAATGAAGTGCTTAGCAATGCATATTACTAATGAAAAATGAAGATTTTATATATTTATGGTAGGAAATGTACAAAATATCTTCATGGAACATGATCTTTACTTACACTGTATTTTTGGCTATTGCTACAAATGTTACCCGTGCTAATTTTGTGACTGGTTTTGTATTTCAGGGTCACATATCTGAAACTTCTTTAACTAAATAAACCATTGCTTACAGCAAACTGTCATATGTGCTTTCATGAGCTCACACTTATCATAAGCAGCTTCACATCATGAAGTGACGGACCTCTGGATTTAACTGATATTGATAGATTTTGTACGTTTTGTGGTTTCCATGCTAAAACTTGGTCAGATTTCTGCTCATTCATTAAGGATCACATCATGCACAGCTGTCAGCTGCGTTTAAAAAAAAATAAAAAAAGTTTTTTTTTCTTATGACATGTGATGTCATGACATGAGGAATATTGTTAAGCTGCCACTTTTATTAGCAAAATGTAATATAAATGTGAGCATTGAAACAAGCTAGAAATATTGAATAAACTTGCTTTGTCTTCTGCTTTCTTCTCTTTCTTTGCTTCCTGTTGATGCACAGAATTATTTTAAAGGGGTCATCGGATGCCCATTTTCCACAAGTTGATATGATTCTTTAAGGTTTTAATGAAAAGTCTATAACAGGCTTTGGTTAAAATTTCTCAATGGTAGTGTAAAAAACACCCTTTTTACCCGGTCAAAATGAGTTCTTTTCAGAGCAACCTGTTTTGTTGCATGTTCCTTTAAATGCTAATGAGCTCTGCTAACCCGCCCCTCTCTTCTGTGGGGTGACCAACCGTCCTGTTTACTTTAGCCGCAGTTAGCCGCTAAACCTGCTAACTAGCACATTATTAGTAAAGGCGATTTGCAATGATTCATAAAAAACCCTTATACTCACCTCTTCTGTAGGTAAAGCAGGATCACGAATGATTTGCACGAACATAGACGCATTTAGGCAGATCTGGAGATGCATTCCCTTCAAAAGCTAAAATAATTCACTGCATCTTCATCCACTCAGTTGTCGGGAGTAAATTACGACTGCTATGTTCATTATTACATCCATCAACAAAACACCTCAATCGCTATGCAGACATTCTTAAATGTCCCTGCTCCAGTGTCGAAACAATGGAGGCGGGTCTAAGGTAAAACACCAGTGTCAATCAACTATTGTGGGAGGTGCCTTGGTCTGTGTGACGTCACACGGACAAGAAGCGGAGAACGGCTTGATTTCAAAAAGGGGATAGGCCTATTATTTGTAGGGATTAAATAAAAACCACTTGGGTGAATTTTGCATCCAATGACCCCTTTAAAGACAATAATAATTCCTATCAAATCATGTGCTAGTAGTTTAAACCAGCTGACTTTGACAGATGCTTGTCATGTCTTACAGATGAGACCAAGCTGAAGCTGTGGAACGTGACCAGCAGTAAGAATGTTCTTCAGCTGCCCAGCATCTTCCACCATCTGCCGCACCTGCTGGCCAAAGAGACCAGCCTCCAGCCGGCCGTGCACATCGGCCAGGGTCGCACCGGAGGTCAGGAAGGAGTTCCTCTCTGTAACGTGTGATATGTTTTGTTTCATTCTCCTGCAGGCCTGTCTAGTTATACAGATTCAGTGTAAAATACGGGTCTGGTGCCTCTAGTGACCTGCAGCTGTCAGATGAGATCATGCCATATTGTTGAATCTCTGTGTTCACCGTCTCAGAGGCGAGTGGTGTTGAATGTACTACTAACGGGAAGTGGTTTATGACTAATGCTGCACTCTAAGGAAACACTGAAATGGCAATAACATCAAGATCTGCTGAGATGGTGGAGAGATGTGGAATCTAACCTACAGGCTGATTCGGTTTTTTACTTTAATGCTTCGGTTTAGATGTAAGATGATAAAAGTAATGCAATATTTAATTGGTTTCTTTCCTATATTTGTTCTGCTGTTTATTTGCATATTTGTTCTAATTTTTAATAACAAAGATAAAATAAAAATTGCCATGTTAATATAGTGAATATTATTAACAAAAGAAGTGAAGGAAAAGATGTAGCGTTAGGTGATTTTTCTTTGGAACATTCAGAAAACTTGAACTCCATATTTCTCAAAATGTATGTAATTTTGAATTGTATATTAACTTCAAACGGTTGCAGCTCAGACATTTTTGGTTGATTCCAACAAATCATACATCATTTTTAAGTTTTAATTTTTTTGAAGAAACTTGTGAAAAATGTGCTCATTACAACTCATTTTGCCAGCACAGGTCACATGTATTCAAAAAATATATATATTTTAATTTTTTTACATTGCAGTAGTATTTTACTGTATTTTTGATGGATTACATGCAGTATGGTGAGCATAAGAGACTTCTTTCAGACCTCAAACTTTTGAACATTATTGTACACATTTAGTTGTGTGATTCCTCAGGCGTCTATGCATGATGCCATCATCCTGTAATACCACATTTTAATGACACTCTGATGTGCATTTATGACCCTTTTGTGTGATTTTAGAGATATCTAATCAGGCCGGGAAGAGCAGTTTGAAAAATATGGCCTCATAAAAATAAAAAATGCCGCTGAAAATAAAAAGTTAATTTCATTGTCTGGGTCTTTGCGATCCTCTTACCCCACATCCACCAAACGCTTATTATATCATCACTCTTAAAATGTATGGTCTCTGTGTCTGACTCATGAAAAGATGTCGTACCTCTCTCATACTGCTCTCCATCTCCTGTCCTGGCTCTCTGCCCGGCTGTGTCTGGGTCTCTGGCCCGTCTGAGTGGACATTTCTCTGGGGTGCTGTCCAACAGCCTCAGCCCCCGGCAGGGAGGAGACGCTCGCTGTCCCGCAGGCTCAGCGGGAGCTGCTCTCCATCCAGCTTTAATTAGGAGTGAGCTCTTAGAAATGCAAATGCACAGTCAGACAGGACTCTGTGTGTGAATGGTACAGTAGGCTTTAGTGGTGATCTGTCAAAGTTAATGCACACGGGGCCGATTAGTGACTTTCTCTCTGTCTCTCAGTGTCGATAGTGTTGGGGGTGCCCAGTGTGAAGAGAGAGGTGCACTCCTACCTGACAGACACGCTGAGCTCGCTGATGTCAGAGCTGAGTCCGGCCGAGAAGGAGGACTGCGTGATAGTCGTCTTCATCGCAGAGGTAAGATCATAACAACAAGAATATGCAGAAGGGATTCATTTTTTAAGAGGGTGTAGCATTTTTATTTATTAGACCCGGAAATATGATCTGTGTGTGTTGTGTAATCATGTATCATACAGTATGTGGGTTAATCTATTACATATATATGGCACAATATGCAGCATATATAATATACATCAAAAAGTGACTTTTGAAGGATTTTATTAAGGAGTCACTGAATCACAGTAATTTGTTCAGATCGCTGATTCATCCAGTATATAAAAAAGTCTCTTTAAGAGTGAGTCATTGAATCATTTACCAAACAGTTCGTTCGAGACGCCTCGGAGATGTGCAAATCTGCTTTGACTTTAACTTTTGACTTTTTAGCAGCATTCCTTAGAAAAACTTGCCATCCTCCGGCAGCTTTTCTGATCATTTTCACCAAAGTTTAATGACATCCAGAATATTTTGTTGTATGAATATTTGAAAATGCAATATGTCAAAACAAAGAACAGAGCCTCCGCTTTTGAACAAAAAACATTTTACTACAGCTTCATGCAATCTTTTTTATCAACACTTGAATGAGGGTAGGATGAAAGCAACTTTTTGATCAAAAAGCTGATGAAAAAAGACAATGTCTGGATCAGATTGGAATAAATGAATAATAGATCGCTTCCATCAACACATCCAATGCTTGCACGGTCCTATTCCTGGATCGATATTTCATTCGGTAACATTAGGCAGTTTTGATTTATCTGCTGTTTAATGCATGATGATCGAGTTAATTTACATATGCATCAGCTTTCGTTCGCAATCGCTTGTTTCTGCTTTTCTTCGCCATGTTATGATCCATACATTTAGTACTCTTTTAGAAGATGCATAATAGCACCTCTTACCATACACCAGTGAAACATTTTGTCAGTGGTGGGAAAAGAGTTAAAGGTACAGTATGTAATTGTAACAATGATCAAGTTCAGGGAGGAAGAAGGTGGGAACAGGCACACGTTTAACATAAACTTTTATTAAATAAATAAACAACAAAACCAAAGTAAGCAGCAGCCCCTCAGTCATCACTTCACATTTCAGGTAGGGTTGAATCTGTGATCACTGACTCGCTGTTCGCTTCCATCCATGCTGCAATACCAATTTTCCACCAACTGGCAACCCTGAGTGTTGAAATACTATTGGTTAAACTGGCAGTGGGCGGAGTCACACAGACCAAAACAAAAACAGACATTCCAGAACAGAACACACATTTCAAAGCAGAATAACTGGCTATAGCTTTGTTTCCTAAATATCTTCAATCATATTATGGCATTATTATCCTTTAGTACAGTCAAAAAAAATACATACGTCATCTTTAACTGTTGCTCGACCAGAGAGTCCCAAACAAAGTGAAAGCTAGGCATAATATTGTCTAAATTACTCAATATTAACTTCTTGTTTATTGAATATTGTATAAAAGCAAGGTCACACTGGCAGTTATGGTGTTTTCCAAATATCAACACAGCAATGCTGTATGATATTTGGGAACAACAGTACTCTTGTTTCTGTGGTATTGCCTAAAGTAAAACATGTCATCTGATTGTTAACAACTAATGTATTAGTTCTTTAAATAGCTTTAGCGTAATTAGGTACTTTTTGTTACTATATAGCTTATGTTGCTAGACTTTTCTAAACTGGTAGCTTTACTGTAGTTTACTGTATCTGCTTTAAGTTATGAGTAATCTGTAACTTTTAGAAGCTACTGTACCGTTTCCAAGTCCATTTCTCTATTGATTATACTGGCTCGTGTATCTGCTAGCAGCACTGACCCGTAATTACACATCACTGGCCTTCTGTTCAGTCATTAGTGTCTACACAGCCCAATTAACATAAGTCATGTCCCAAATGACATACTGTACACTGTGCACTTATACTATGCACTATGTACTCTACTGTCTAGTGTATGAATTTTATACGATTGTTTTGTCATTTAATATCAGAGTCTGATACTGTATAGTAGGTAAGTGGGCATATTTCGCTGCAGGTAATGAAAACACAGCAATATTTGATTGTTTACTATATGCCCCATTAAACCCATAACAGTTCAGAGAGAGCAAACTGTTAAAAGAAACAGCTTATTGAAATAATTAATTATAATTATAGAAATTATAGTGACGAGAGGGCAGTTATATTTATTTTTAAGCAAAATATATGATCTATTATTTTTGGATTTGGGGATTAAATGGACCTGATTCTGAATTCTGTGAGATTTACCGTCATGGGCAGTGTTTTTTTTTTGCTGTGAAGTTTTTATTAGTGAGCAGTGAAATTAGATTTGCTTTAGATAACAGTATATTTAACAGATGTATTATGATAATTGCAGTAAAGCATCATTCTGTGTTTGACCACACTAAGATGATTGTATCACAAGGACATTGTGCCCTAGACTCACTGTACACTGTTGAGTGTGTTTGAGCCGTTTCACATTAATTAACATTGACTGTAGCTCATGAGTAACTGCCGGCAATGAAATTCAGACTGTGCGTGTGTGTGTGTGTGTGTTACTTTTGAGATAGTTAAAGCACAAGCTATACATCATTTTATTGTAATAGAATATGTAATACACACCACTAGACCGGAGTCCATCTCTCTCTTCTCTGTTTTCTTGCCTCATCTTTTTCTTTCTGGTTTGATGTTCGCCATGCTAAAGGGAAAACTCATCTGAAAATGAGCATTTTGTGATCATTTACTCACCCTCGTGTCATTCCAACCGGTTTGACTCACTTCCGTGGAACACAAAAGAAGATTTCTGGGCCCAAACTGAGCACAAAATGTATGCAATTTGGTTCAGTTGCCAGAAATTCTTATATTGTAATGTAAATCCATGATATCTTTTTAACGTACAACAGAAAGCTTACATAAAATGCATATAAATATCAGTTGTCACTCTGTATCTCCCATTATGTCTTAGATATTTTATATTTTTATAGTTTTAAAGTTCTTGTAATACAATTTCCTCAAAAGCCTGATTAATCATATTTAATAATCACATTTTACTTAGTTACTTCATAGTTACTTCAGTCCAGTCATGTTCATCCTGAAATATTACTAATCATATGAAAGTTTTTCTTACATTTACAGTGCTTGTCAAAAGTTTGCAAACATTGCGATTTTGAAATGTTGTAATGAAGTCTGTTATGCTCAGCAAGCTGCATTTGTATTTGATCAAAATACAATAGAAACGGTAATATTGTAAAATAGCATTACAGTTTGAAATTACAATTTTCTACTTGAATATGTTTTAAAATGTAATTTATTCCTATGATGCAGTGCTAAATTTTCAGCAACATTACTCCAATCGTCAGTGTCACATGATCATTCAGAAATCATTCTAATATGCTGATTTACTGCTCAATAAACACCAATGTTAAAAAAACTGTAATATTTTGTGATTTTTTTTTTTACAGGATTCTTTGATGAATAGAAAGTTCAAAGGAACAGCATTTATTTGAAATATAATCTTTTGTAACATTATAAATGTTTTTACAGTCACTTTTGATCAATTTAATGCATATTTGCTGGATAAAAGCATTCATTTCAATTTTGATACCACAACCTGAAGGGGATTGTTTTAAGGATTATACTTAAGGCATTTAATTACTAAAACATATGAGCTACTGATCAGATGACAGAAAGCATGGTCATGTTGATCATTTGGAGGCCTTAGAATTTGCATATCAAATATTGTACAGTTTAAAATTATTAACCATATCCTGAAATTATTGTAAAATGGTGCACTACAGTATAGTCCAGTAGTTTTGTGTGAGAAACAAAATTCACTCAAATTACTGAATATCATTGATATTTATTCACTGCATATTTATCATTAATTTTACTTGTCATTTGCCATTTTGTTTGGGAATGACAGTAGGCCAGTAAATGATGACAGAATGTTCATTTTCTGGGTGAAAGTAAAAAAGAAAAAACGATTATATTGATTCATTTGCAGTTTTTGATATAGAACTTACTCCTTGACCATTAATAAAGTATGTTCTGGGAGTGAGGTACAACGCGAATTCTGGAAATGTTGGGACGTTTTTTTCAATTTGAATGAAATGAAAACTAAAAGATTTTCAAATCACATGAGCCAATATTTTATTCACAATAGAACATAGAGAACATAACAAATGTTTAAACGGATCATTTTTACACTTTTATCCACTAAATGAGCTCATTTCAAATTGGATGCCTGCTACAGGTCTCAAAATAGTTGGCACGGGGACAAAATTAATTTTATTTACAAATGTATTCTTATTTGTGTAAAATGTATTTTAAAAGTACTTATTATAATGTAAAATGTACTCTTATTATTCAAAGCATATTTTAGAATATATAATCCTATTTATCATTTGATTATTTAAATATCCTGTTTAAAAATAGGAAAATAGACACGCTATAGTTGTATATAATTATACATGATATAGTTATGCATATATTTGTTTATAATAGCTTGCACATTTTAAAATTGTGTTGCATTGTGCATACCTGCTGCTGCCATAATAAAGATCCATTTCGAATGCTTACAATTACCATCCGAATAGGTCTATAGAGAGGCAGAGTCTCTCAGAAGTAAAGATGGGCAGAGGCTCCCAATCTGTGAAAAGCCCTATTCAGACGGTAATTGTTTCTCATGGGGACGTAAGTGATTTTCACCATTTACAGGGGTAGTTGGTGATTTAATGCCTTCTGAATCCAGGATGTCAGTGTTTTTCTCTCACCACCCCAGTAAAAATCTCTGGCCGAATTACCTACTGTTTTTTTGACAAACACCAAGTTAGTGTGGTCATTTAATTGCCGTCCGAATCCACATCTCTCAGTTTAAGAGAATAAATCAATTCAAAATACAGTGTTTAAACCCTTTTTGAGCACTCCAGAACACCGTAAGGTAACGCTGTACTTCGGTGTAATTTGCATACACATTTATTTCTGAAATGCTGGAAAGTATTTAAAAGAACAATAGCCTACTTAATGACTGCTCAACCACAGCGAGTGAGAGCAGAAAGAGAAGAAAAGCATGTAAACATTCGAAACGGGTCTTTATTATGGCAGCAGCAGGTATGCAATACAATTTTTAAATGAGTATTATAAACAGATATATATCGCGTATACTTAAGCTAAATACATCTATAGCGTGTCTATTTACCTATTTTCAAAGAGGAGATTTAAATAATCAAATACCAAATATTATGAAATATGTTTGGAATAATAAGAATACATTACAAGTATTTTTAAATACATTTTACACAATAATAAGAATACATTTGTAAATAAAATTTTAAATGTTATTTACCGCAGACAATCATGTGACTGGCCACGTGAGCAGCGCGTTCCGGGTTCGTTGGATCACAGAACTCTCTCCTCCACTGTGAATAAATCGCCATCCGAATACATGAATTTTATCACTGAGGTGAAATGTACATTTATTTTTATAGACGACCATATGAGAAACAATTACCGTCTGAATCGGGCTAAAGAGTGCGTAAAAAGATTGTGGAATACTTTAAAAACAACGTTCCTCAATGTCAAATTGCGAAGGCTTTACAAATCTCATCATCTACAATGCATAACATCATCAAAAGATTCAGAGAAACTGGAGAAATCTCTGTGTGTAAGGGACAAGGCCAAATATCTTTGTAGGATGCCCGTGGTCTTCGGGCCCTAAGATGGCAATGCATCACTCATCGGCATGATTCTGTCATTGAAATTACTAAATGGGCCCAGGAATACTTCCAGAAACCACTGTCGGTAAACACAATCCACCATGCCATCTGCAGAAGACATATGTGAACATGGTCCAGAAGCGCCGTCGTGTCCTGTGGGCCAAGGCTCATTTATAAAGGACTGTTTCAAAGTGGAAAAGTGTTCTATGGTCAGACGAGTCCAAATTTGACATTCTTGTTTGAAATCACAGGCGCCGTGTCCTCCAGAATTAAGAGAAGGGAGACCTTCCAGCGTGTCATCAGCATTCAGTTCAACAGCCAGCATCTCTGATGGTATGGGGGTGCATAAGTGCATACGGTATGGGCAGTTTGCATGTTTTGAAAGGCACTATGAATGCTGAAAGGTATATAAAGGTTTTAGAGCAACATATGCTCCCCTCCAGATGAGTGTATTCCAGCAGGACAATGCAAAACCACACACAGCATGGCTTTGTAGTAGAAGAGTCCGGGTGCTGAATTGGCCTGCCAGCAGTCCAGATCTTTCACCTATTGGGAACATTTGGCGCATAATTAAATGAAAAATACATCAAAGACGGCCATGAACTCTTCAGCAACTGGAAACCTATATCAGGCAAGAATGGGACCAAATTCCAACATCAAAACTCCAGAAACTCATAACCTCGATGCCAGACGTCTTCAAACGTCTTTAAAAGAAGAGGAGATGCTACACCATGGTAAACATGCCCCCGTCCAACTATTTTGAGACTTGTAGCAGGGATCAAATTTGAAATGCTCATTTTGTGCATAAAATTGAAAAAAATCTCAGTTTAAACTTTTTTTATGTTATCTATGTCCTATTGTGAATAAAATATTGGCTCGTGTGATTTGAAATTCTTTTACTTTTCATTTTATTCAAATTTCTGGAATTCTGGTTGTATTTGAATTAAACAAATGTGCAGTACTCCTCGTTGTCACATTTCTTTGCTTTCCACTGAGTGTTTGTCATTTCCACACACCTGCAACTTATTTGGATTCAAGCAGATCCATTTGCATGTAATTTGCATACACAATTTAGATGCATGCCAGTCAGTTTCATTGATATACAGCATGGTTCCTCTTTCTGTAGATGCAAATCTGTTGAGACAACGTCAGAGAAAGCAGAGAAAGATATGCTTTGTTGCTGTCTCACAGGAAATCCTTGCTGTTCATTTGATTGCTTGAAACAAAATCACTACTGTTGGTACTATTGTTCAAAATAACCCTGACTCTAAGTATTAGATCCTAAAATGTTGCATTGTGGGTATGGCCTCTTTTGACTTGAGGTAAGCATCCACCTAGAACATAATGTATAGCTTCAGCAGCAGCGCTAAAGACACTCCAAACCCTCTAGCAACCAAATAGCAACATGCTAAAAACACTCTGAACGCCTTAGCAGCTGAAAAACAATATGCTAAAAAATAAACACTCTGCTACTGAACACCAGCTTGCTAAAAACCATTCAGAGCACTCTATCAAACATGCCAACACACTAAAAATCCTCTCTGAACACTTTAGCAACCGAATAGCAACAAACTGAAAACCACTCAGAACAGCCGTAGAAGCGCCATTGTGGACTTTTTTTTCCCTCAGAAAGCACCACTCACATTTTCATCAGGAAATGCACAAATCTTGTTGATTAGATTGAACTGTCTCATGGATACATTTTTCTGTCCATTTTTGAATAGAGGGTTTAAATGGATTTGTTTTATATGACAGAGGCTTTTGGAGTGTTGTCCTTTTGTTCTGTCTTTGAACCGTTATGAAGAGTATAGCTGATGTGACACTAAATGGGTCAGAGTTTTTCATCTCGTTATAAGTCACAATTCTCATGCTTCCTGTTTGTCTGAAAAAGCAGCAATTCCCATTTCTCTGGAATCAAAATATTCGGTCAAAGTTGCTGCAGGTGTTTCCTCATCATCTCTTCCCTGTGTCTCAGGAGTCGCTCTGATAGTTTAAAACACAATGACTTAGTGAGAGATTTGTGGGAAGTAATGGGGATCTGATGGGTCTGGCAGGTCATGGACACAGTGTCTGTATCCTCACATTATGCCCTCGTACGCTGTCCTTGAGTTTTACTGTTCTGGCTCCATTTGACACAATGGGGTACATTAATAGTGCTTCAGAACAGCCCTAGAGTATTTGAACACTTAAAGTCAACATGAAACGAAAATTGCGATGTCTTTTCTCCCCATTATAAAGATTGAACTCGTGAATTTAAAGATGTGCACAGATAAATCATTCATAATAAAAAAAATTGATAAGAGAATTTAAATCCAAGTGGCTTTTATTTAAATACAGCACAAACTTTTAAAACAGATCCTTGCATAGCAAGTTTTAAACGATAAAGCAATGCATAAACTGCTTCAAGACCTAAAGTAAAAAAAACAATGATCTTACAGAAAAAAACGTTTTAATGACGGCTATAGCGCCCCTTGTGGAAACTCCCAGAATGCAGTGTATTCTTGAGTTGTGTTTTGAACGAACCGTGAAATTGAATCTGAACAGTGAAATCCATCTGCTGTTTTATAGTGGAAAGTGCTTTGGCAGCTCATCACCATTTGCTTCCATTAAAGTTTCTCTCTTGACTACAGAGACTGTATTAATCCCTTTAGCAGGAACAGTCAGGAAATGAGAATCGACATTGTACTTAAAACATCCATCCAAAAAACTCCTACAAACACTTGTCTAGCCCAAAGGTGAACATTTATTAAACCAGTGATTGTTGCTTTGTTTTGCAGACGGATCAACAATTTGCAAACAGTGTTGCTGACAACCTTAAGCGCCTGTGAGTACCCTTGATTTTCATTAATGTTATGACCACAATCTGCTTTACATATGTGTTTATGTTTTGAGAGATCATGTGACAACAGACCGTTACTCGCATGCTTTTTGAGGACAATAGCAGAAGAAACAGAAGGGAAAGTCCATCCTCCGGGTGTTAGAGTTCCTCTGCTTCGTTCTGCTTGTCCCACATTAGTCATGTGCTTGTGTTTATACTGATTGTTTTTGTACTGTGTGTGTGTGTGTGTGTGTGTGTGTGTGTGTGTGTGTGTGTGTGTGGTGTGTGTGTGTGTGTGTGTAGTGTGTGTGTGTGTGTGTGTGTGTGTGTGTGTGTGTGCGTGTGTGTGTGCGTGCGTGTGCGTGTTGTGTGTGCGTGCGTGCGTGTTTTGTTTGTGAGCGTGCGTGCATTTGTGCGTGGTGCGATGCGTGCGTGCGTGCGTTCGTTTTGATCTCCCCTTACTATATCGGTCTACTAATGGGTGTGTTATGTGAATGTACAATAGTGTATTGTAGTGAACTAAAACCATGAAAAAAATATATCCGTTACTTGGGAGAAAAAAAAACACAATAACTGAAATACAATTTTAATTCTGTTGATATACTAGATAAACATGATATACTAAAATAACTCAAAATAAAAGTGCAATAAAATCAATAAAACTAGTAGTTTTAAAACAAAAACAAAATTACTAAAACTTTTTTAATTAAGTTTAAATAAAAATAAAATTTGAAGATATAAAAATATAAAACTGATTCTTAATTATAAAGGCTTTGTTATCTGGTGCAAAACTGTTATTTCTTGTTGGAAACACTTTAGTTTGGGGACCAATTCTCACTACTAACTAGTTGCTTATTAGCAGGATTATTACTAGCATTTTAGCTGTTTATTAGTACTTATAAAACAAATATTAATGTCTAATTCTGCATGACCATATTTTTGATCCTTTAAATAATCCTTAATTAGAGTTTATTGAGGCAAAAGTCATAGTTAATAGTTAGTTAATAGTAGGGTGTAATCGGATGGTTCATCACGATTCGATTCGATTCGATATCGATTCTCAAACCCAGCGATACGATATTTGCTAATACCTCAAAAAATTTATACGATACGATACAGGATATATCATCGATATTATTTCATATTATATACCTATTTTAAAGAACCATCTACATTTTTATTTAACTCACAAATGCAACCAAAATATATAACTTGAACATAAATCAAAAATGCTGCTATGGGCTCAGCTTTTCTACAGAACAAATTACAAGCTATATCAAAAATAAATACAATAGAAGAAAGACACAAGTTCAATAAACAGTGCTTTTCAGGTTTTTTCAGCTCAGTCTAAAATACATTTCAGGTACGCTACAGAAATGTAATAATCAAATGATAAAATAACTGCATAGTCTTCACTATATACATTAAATAGCCTGTAAATGAATACTTTTTAATGTTACAAAGGTTATTTAGTCAGGTGCAGTGAGCACTTGTAATTTTCTTTGACAGCATTATTTTTATTATTAGTTTTCTTTCACTTTAAGAATGAAAGCACAGATTTAATATACTGATACACATGTCTTTTTTTCTCCACTGTTTACATTAAGATATATGCTTTTCTTAACCTACTGTTTACAAGGATATTAGCCAAACACATGCATTTTGATGTAGTTTTGTCTGAATTTATTCATCCATGCTCAAAAAAGCGGAGGATCTTAGATGCTTGCCTCGTGCGTTCGGGCAGTCCTTTTATCGAGTCCTGGTACATGAGATTGAATGAGAATGCACATAATACATAGACGGACATTATGTGAAATGTGGACTGTGCCAAAATAAAGGGCCTTTTTATACTACAGATATCGATATTTTATGCATGGCATCGATGCATCGTATCGTCATTATTGTATCGATATATCGATCCATATCGATGAATCATTACCACCCCTAGTTAATAGTGAGAATTGGTCCCCAAACTTAAGTGTGGCCTTCTTTTTTTATGATGTTTTTATGACTTTAAAACAAATGTATTTTATAGATGCATCACACAAACACACACTCAGCTGGGACTAGTCCTGTCCAACTCCAAGAAAGACAAAAACACCATTAAATATGAAATCATACAATAGCTTTGTGTGGAAAAACAGACACAAATTTAAGTCATAATTTGCTGAAAATGTTCCTCTGCATATTTAAAACTTGACACTAGTCCACATTCACTTTCAGTGTATGGAAAAGAGCAGCTTGGACATTTTACTAAACTTCTTTTTTTGTGTGTTTTCCAAAAGAAATCAAGTCAAACCGAATGATGTGACTGAGTAAATGATGACAGAGTTGTGTTCCTCTCTCTGCGTGTGTTTCAGGTTTCCAGTGGAGATTCAGTCTGGGCTGTTGGAGATCATCTCTCCCTCCATCCATTTCTATCCAGACTTCTCTCACCTCAAAGAGTCGTTTGGTGACCCTAAAGAGCGGGTCAGGTAATATGACAGCTGTAGACAACACCCTTCTCATCCCGTGTGTGTGTGTGTGTGTGCACATGCATGTGTTTCTGGTGTACAGTATAGGGTTTATGAGAATACGTGTTCTAATGACTTGGGTACTACAGTGTGTGTGTGTGTGTGGGGTGTGTGTGTGTGTGTGTGTGTGTGTGTGTGTGTGTGTGTGTGTGTGTGGTGTGTGTTGTGTGTGTGTGTGTGTGTGTGTGTGGTGTGTTGTGGGTGTGTGTGTTGTGTGTGTGGTGTGGGTGTGTGTGTGTGTGTGTGGGGGGTGTGTGTGCATGTGTTCTGGTGTACGGTATATGGTTTATGAGAATGTGTCTAATGACATGGGTACTACTGTGTGTGTGAGTGTGTGTGTGTGTGTGTGTGTGTGTGTTGTGTGTGTGTGTGTGTGTGTGTGTGGTGTGTGTGTGTGTGTGTGTGTGTGTGTGTGTGTGTGGTGTGTGTGTGTGTGTGTGTGTGTGTGTGTGTGTGTGTGTGTGTGTGTGTGTGTGTGTGTGTGTGCGCTTAACCATATTTTGGGGACAAATTTGTACCCAAAAGTGAGGTAAACCTGATAAAATCTCCAAAAACCTCCCTTTGGGGACATCCTCATTTGTAAAACAGGTTTAAAAATAAACTAAACAAAGGTTTTTTGAAATTGTTAAAATACAGAAAGTTTCCTGTAAGGGGTAGGTTTAGGGCGAGTTGGTGTAGGGATATAGCACATACAGTTTGTACAGTATAAAAACCATTGCGACTATCGAGAGTCCCCGTTTAGATAGCTAAGTAAACGTGTGTTTTGTTGTAATAAGCCATGAATCATCAGTGTGAAGGCAGAGCCACAGCTGCCCCTCTCAGTCATTAGCATCTCACATACAGTGACTCAGTATGGAAAACATATGAAGAGTTTAATTGCAAATACAGATAACTCCATTATTTATTTTTTTTTAAACATGTTTTTATTATGTTATCATGTTTCTATAGTGTTAGCAGTTTTTTTTTTACCTAGTGAAAATAACCCAACTGTAGTTTGTTTGAGATTAATTGGAATGCACAATGAAGAAACATGATTTCTGAGAATTGTTAAAAATGGAGTTATCTGTTTTTGCAAATTAACTCTTCATATCTATTTGCACACACAGTGATCACATGTACAGAAAAGCCGTTTACATTCGCTGCTTTCGATTCTGCAAGTATCCTGCATTTATAAATCGTGTATGGATCCGTTTTGCAATGCTACATGTGTGAAATTGAGTTAGCTAGAGGCATCTGTGTTCATGTGCTAGAGTGTCAGGTCTTATGAAAACGCTCTCTGCTGAGCAGAAAGTTCTGAACTTAAATGAGCTTTATTTGTGTGTGTGGGTGTTCCCCGGGGTCAGGCTTCGTTATGCCTTATTCATGAGTGCACACACACTTCCAGCATCTCTGTTCTGTCAGTTCAGTTTAATTAACACAAACGCACAACTAAACCAAAGAATGCCACTGCGCGCACACACATGCACACACACACAACACACACACACACACACACCTAATTGTGCGCGCACACACACACACACACACACACACATAATTGTGCGCGCACACACACAACACACACACACACACACACACACACACACTGCTTATCTGCAGCCTGTCACATCAGTGCTGTCTCTCACAGACTCTTGCAGTGCCACTGTGTGCTGAATTCATAGATGTGACAATTAATTTCATAAATGTGAATTATTTGTCTACTTTTTTTGGGAATGTTTCATCGGGTGAACAATGAGCATGTTTCAGTACAATCCATGTGGGACTTCTGTCCCTCACAGCCTCATTTTCATTCCTGTCAGAAATGCAAGGGTTTCCCAAGCTTGGGGTTCATGAGTATAGCTAATAATACTGAATGCAAGATTAAAATAAATAAATGGGACTGCATGATAATCCCGATATACAGTAGCTCAGTGCGGTTGTCAAATCGAATGCTGTGATTTAATGAAGTAACTAGTCTGATGTTTCAGAGTAAGCGCAGCACTACATTACACATGAGCAGCTCCTGTTCCTGTGTTTTCAGCAGCTTACAATAAATGCAGCAAAGTCTATCTGTGCATGTGACACAATCACCGCTAAAACGAGCTTTCAGTCCATTTGGAAGTCCAACTACAAAGTCAAAATAAACACTTACTAAAGAAAATTATGATTTATATATTTACTTACATATCATGTAATCATTACCTGACCTGGGGGGCTTTAAGTAAATATTTTACATCTCAGGTGTTCAACTGACCAAAAGGATCCATAGAAGGATCTTCTATGAAAGTGTAATTACAGAATTATGATTTTAGCCGTTTGCATGATTGCTGAGATCTCACACCAAGAACAAACATATTCCCAAATTGAAATGTTCCACACAACCTAATTTTGCAGTCTCTGTCTAAGGTAAAACACATTCTTTTCACATTCTCCTAAAATAAACAGTCAGGACAGTGGAGATTGATGCAAGTAAATATGTTCATTAGCGTCTGTTTGTGCTCAAAGCCTGTCGGATCTCATCAGGCCAACTGGTCGAGCCAGAGCACCCTGATGAACAGATCAATGCTGGATCAGACAGGCAGATGAATCCATCACCAATCAAGCAGACACACAAATCAATAACCAATCAGCCAAGAAAAATACAAATCCATTTCAGACCAGATCTGTTTCTTCCTAGTAATGTGGTGCAAGTGTGTAGCTCAGCACATTTTTTGTATGTTTTATTTATTTATTTATTTCAGTGTAGTAGTTAAAATATTCATGTTTTTTTAATGTACTGTTGGCCAGGTTTTGCCACTGGTGGTGGTTATATGTAGAAGATAAATTCCTCAAGTGTTCCACACGTGGACATGTGTTTATTCAAATGCCTCAGCATCAGTGTTTGGTGGCATGAGTGCAATTCTCTATTTTACACACATTAAATCAAACTCATTTAATTTTCATTACTTTAAATGAAATCCAGTCTTTTAGTGGTGAAAGATTTAGTCTGTAAACAACCAAAATGAGTTTACGAGTAGTGAGTTTTAATCTGACATTGCGTGACTGCACTAGAGTTTGTGTGTGTGATTTGGCAAAGTTGGACAGATGTATCCTCGAGAGACCCGGGGCGAATTGGTGGGAGAAAGAGAAAAGCTGCCATCTGTATGTCAGGGATAGTGTCGCTGACCAGATTTCACAGTTTTTTTCCAAATAGGCCGCATATAGAATTTGGTGGGGTTTTTTATTTTTTTATTTTTTTTGCCTTTATTTAACAGGAGAGAACCTCACTGAGATTTAAAAAATTCTTTTCCAGGAGTGTCTGGCCAAGATAGGCGGCCCAGTTATACAAATACACGTACAACTAAAAACAGTTACACACAACAATAAAATATAGCATTAGAGCATTGCAAATCATTAAATAATTTTCTATTGCACGCAAAAGTGTTTTAAATTTATATGGGTCACCAAACTGATTTAGCTGCATTTTCATTGAGAGAGTTCCCAGTCTGACGGTGCAGCATATTCAAAATTGCAGTTTTACTTAATTACTTAGTGCTGAAGGTAATAAAGATATACAATATTGGGAATGCAATGAATGTTAACAACCACTTTTTGTGAATCAAACAACAGAGATAGGATGGCAAAAAATCCCAGAATTGCTTTGTAAATCAATAAATACAATGCATTTGCCTTCAAACAGCAAGTGAAGACCAGGCAACTCTATTATATAGTATACAATGATGTGTAGATTATTGACATCTGTATAATTTCTTAAAGCACCATGATACACAGCTTCCAGAGAGGCAGAAGATAAGAAGAGGCATGCTGATACACATCCCCTTAGTCAAGAATCGGTAAAAAAGTTCCAGACACAAGCTTCTTCCTGCATTTAAATTAAAAGCAATGACTTGTTTCTGAAATAAAATCCTAGCTGCTTCTCAACTTAAATCGCAAATAATAATTATGAATCAAAAACATAGTTTGTCATCAATTATGATGCCCGATACTTATACTCTGACCTAATGCGATCAATTTTCCTTGCAGAGTTCGGAGAAACAACAGACCCATCCAAATAAGTTTAGAGTTTGATAACCACATAAATTTGTTTTCTCAACATTTAAGACTTGAATATACAAACGTTGATTGTAAGTCAACCACAGCTTGGTTTTTGTAGGAGCAGACAAATAGATGACAGTTGTCATCGGGCATAAAAGTGGAACCTTGCATTATCAATTTGTTAACGTCTAAAAATTTATTTTATATAATTAATAATAATGGCCCATATACAGGACACTTGGGGAACTCCCGTACCCACTCCCCAATAGGTCTGATTTGATACCTTCCCCTTGCACGCATTGAGTTCTTCCCATTAATTAAGTATTAAACCACGAAATACTTGATTTAGCCAACAGGGCACTGAAAGCAGCATAGGGAACAAGTGTACAAATATAATGTCTTCACAGGAAGGAGAGAGCAAGTCATGAGGTAAGAGGGTCAATGCACACCACCTGAGCACTGTACAAGTTTAGGTGTTATAATTACTTACATATTTAAAAATATGTCTTCGTCGTCCATCTTTCTCTCTCTCTTCTCTTCACTTCTCTCTCTCTCTCTCTCTCTCTCTCTCTCTCTCTCTCCCTCTCTTCTCTTCTCATATTTCTTCTTCTCTCTCTCCCTCTCTCTCGCTATATATTGTTTAACCTCTGAACATTTTAAAAGTTAGGAAGTCTAAAGTTAGTTGTTGTGCTGTTTAGTGGTGCATTTTCTATAAAATTTGATTTTTCAAATATGTTATAGAATTTCATCATATCAGTCATTCATTAATTATTCAAAGATCATACAATCCTCATCAAGTGACATTAAAACACGTGTTAGGCTTAATATTAAGAAATGCGCATTGTGCACAAGTAGTTCTCCAAATAAAGTTTAATGATCATTTCTATATCAGTAAGTCTTGAGTGATATGTCACTAAGCTTGAAATAAATTGTATTTTAAATATAATATTAGGTGTTAAGTTTTCTTAACATTTGAAAATTGAGAGCTGAAAACTGGAGCTGATTATTGGTCTTTCTACACTCTGATGGTTGGTTACTTCTGCATAGTTCCATGCTGGAGAAGAGCAGAGACAGAGTTTTTGACAAAAAGTTGCCAGAGGGTCAATGTTCTCATCACAAGATTACTGTGTGTGTGTGTGCGTGCGTGCAGTGCGTGCGTGCGTGCGTTTCTGGTGAACAGTATATGGTTTATGAGAATACGTCTTTAATGACATGGGTACTTAACGTGTGTGTGTGTGTGTGTGTGTGTGTGTGTGCGTGCGTGCGTGCGTGCGTGCGTTCTGGTGTCGTATAGGTTTATGAGAGTACGTCTTTATTGGACATGGGTACTTAACGTGTGTGTGTGTGTTGTGTGCGTGTTGTGTGTGTGTGTGTGTGTGTGTGTGTGGTGTGTGTGTGTGGGTGTGTGTGTGTGTGTGTGTGTGTGTGTGGTGTGTTGTTGTGTGTGTGTGTGTGTGTGTGTGTGTGTTCTGGTGTAACAGTGTAATGGTTTATGAGAAACGTCTTTAATGACAGGGTTACTACAAGTGTGTGTGTGTGTGTGTGTGGGTGTGTGGTGGGTGTGTGTGTTGTGTGTGTGTGTGTGTGTGTGTGTGTGTGTGTGTGTGTGTGTGTGCTTGTTTTTTCTATTTACTGGTGTGGGACTTAAACCTGAATTACACACAGACTCATGGGGACTTGTGTCACGGTGGGGACCTAAATTGAGGTCCCCATTGAGTAAAACAAGCTTATAAATCACACAGAAATGAAGTTTTTTGAAAATCTAAAAATGCAAATTGTTCTGTGTGGGCTAAGTTTAGGTGTAGGGTTGGTGTAGGGTGATAGAATATACAGGTCTGTTACAGTAGAAAAACCATTACGCTTTGGAAATCTGTGTGTGTGTGTGTGTGTGTGTGTGTGTGTGTGTGTGTGTGTGTGTGTGTGTGTGTGTGTGTGTGTGTGTGTGTGTGTGTGTGTGTGTGTGTGTACTTGTTTTTATATCCCGGTGTGGACTTTGACCTGTTTGCACACCAAACCCGTGGGGACCCCATGAGCGGTGGGGACCTGATCCTCGGTCCCCACGGGCACACCCATTGCAAATGCTAGAAATGGCCATTTTAACATGTCTGGCAGTGTTTCCCTGAAAATGCCCCTTGGTCCTTATGGGGTAGGTTTCACCAGAAAAAAAGTGTGTTTGTGTATAAAGTGTGTATGAGAGTACGCCCCCTATGGTCAATACTGGAACAACTGTGTGTGTTTTTTTTTTTTTTTTTTACAAGATTTCTTCAGACAGATTAAAAGAAACTGTAAAAAACTGACATTGAATCCAAAATGGTCAATGTTAAGAATAATGTTTTTATTCATATTATTTATCTTTATTAATTATTCTTTACATATTATTATTATTTTACATCTTATTGATTTCCTTAATCATTTATATATTTTCTACTATATGCTCTGATATGTTTAAATATATCCAAATGCAATATCTTTGGTGTCTCTTCTGTGATCTTAATCTTCTGTGACCTCTGACATAATCACTGGGTCCATGTACATTTGCGTCCATTCCTTTTTCCTTTTTTAAACCACAAATGAAATATGAAAAATGCGGTTTCTTCTTTCTTTCTTTTTTATACTGATTAATAGAATTTGCAGATACAAGCTAATTTCCCTTATACAATATTATTATTTTATAAAAAATAGTATAAATTATATACAACTTGTTGTTTAAAATGTACATTTAATTTCTCTGTGTTTTGCATCAATATACACAGACGCTAAAAGACCACTAGTGGCTTTTCTTCTGGAATCAATAGAAAGAGTAACAGCCAGAGCCATAAAAAAACAGCTCTGAAAACGCCTTAACAGATGACATTGATTAATTTACATTCTAATTAATTTAATAATTTTTTCCCGTCCCTTTGCTTTTCACTGTTTTATGAAGAAAGACGACTTCTAAATTACTGTGACTTTGTTGTCTGGCTGTTAGGTGTTTTATATTGTTTTTATATCAAGAGATTGTAAAGGTTTAAGACTCGTTATAGACTATGCTAGATGTTCAAATTTAAAATAGCCTACCCCAACATACAGCGATGAGAAAAAGTTAGGACATCCTATTGAATTCCATGGTTTTCTGTATCAGGGCGTAATAAAAAATCACCTTGGGCCTCAATTATAACCGTTGCATATGCACAAAACCTGCCCTGAAAGAGGCGTACACCACTTCCTACGCAAAACGTGGGATTTATAAAAACAAACTTGACAGGAAAATTTGTGCACCTGCCCCACTCTGACCCATGCATACAAACTCTTTTTCATGGAGAGAGAAAAGTAATGAAGTAAACAATCATTTTACATTTACATTTCACATTTACATTTACGCATTTAGCGGGCGCTTTTATCCAAAGCGACTTACAGTGCATCCAGACTATACATGTTTTTTGTCAGTACATGTGTTCCCTGGGAATTGAACCCACAACCTTTGCGCTGCTAACACAATGATCTACCACTGAGCCACAGGAACATTTTAAACTCTGTTTTCATGTCGATATACACATTTACATGAAATATTCCACTCTCATTAATGGAGATAAGCACTGAAATTACAAAGTTGTTACACAGAAGTTAAACCAAAATTATATGAATTTAGACAGCATATTTTTAGAGGATGCTCTTCATCACTTTTCCTCTTTTAATGACAGTGAGGACTGCTATAGGTGCACAATAATTCATCTTTAAACTAAACTGCATATCTCATTTTATGAGAAAATATTTTTAGCGAGAACAATGGTCAATGATGCGCACATACTTCGATATTGTGGAGGACACTGTTGGATTCGGTGGAACAGTCTATTGTCCAGTTTGAATCGGTCTAATGATAATAGCTTACTGTACAACCGCAGCTGCACGGAGGTGTTGATGTCATGTGAAGGCATCTCCACAACATTATGAAAAATACCACTGTATCTGAAGGATACAACTTGAAGAATATGGTAAGATTTGCACATTTCCTTTTTAAAACACTTTGTCAGTGACGCACCAATTCAGACAATTGTATTTACACAGCAATAAATATAGGCCTATCTGTTATCACTAAAAATAGCTAAAAGATGTTCACCTTATCAGCAAAACTTCATAAATGTAATTTAATTTGAATTGTTTTAAACAATCAAAATATTATTTGACCAGTGGAAATGAATGCGATCAACTCTATTCTAAAATATGTTTCTGAGAACTATTTTAAACAGTTTTGTTTTTTATGGATATTTTGATATACAGTGGTGTGAAAAAGTGTTAGCCCACTTCCTGATTTTTTATTTTTTTGCATGTTTGTCACACTTTAATGTTTCAGATCAAACAAATGTAAATATTAATCAAACATATCACAAGTAAACACAACATGCAGTTTTTGAAAGAAGCTTTTTATTATGAAGGGAAAACAAAATCCAAACCCACACAAACACTTTTTCACACAGGGCCATGTGGGTTTGGATTTTGTTTTCCCTTCATAATAAAAAGCATAATAATATTATGTTTTTCTAAGTCGTAAAATACACAAATGCATAAGCGGATTGGAGCAAATTTCACATTTTGTGTTTTATATTATCAGTTTTATTCTTTCAGGATACACAAGACTATAAATTATAAAATATATCTAGTCTATCACAATCTAAAATAGGATCCACATCATCCAGCTTAATATCATTCCATTCATGTGCATTCTGTATTGTGTACTGTTTGGAGCAGGGCCGGAGTGGGATCAATTTTCAGCCCTGGAGTGTAATGTTTAAGACCAGCCCACCACCAATCCCCATCCAACCCCCTCCCACTGTGGTGGAATCTTAGAGCATCTTCTGTTCCGTACTTGCCCACAAATTGCACTGTCGGCACTCGGGCGGCACACATAGTGTGAGCACTAACCGCGCCGGAGAACGGAACTTCTGATACGTGCAGCCTGATTGCGTGAACAATAGACCTGTTAACAATATATTGTGAGAGCCGTTTGCTACAGCGTCCCAAACAACTCAAAATAATAAACCACAAAGTTAACAAAATGCACTCCACTGTGCTGAGCGAGAGCACTTCTCTGCGCCTTCACGTGCTTCAGAAACATCCTGCTTCCCTCTTATGAAGCCATGACGAGCTCCCTGCATTCAAACTATTCGTTTTTTGTTGAAAGAATAATGTAATATTCCACTGGTTGATAACCATAAATATTTATATGCAAAAGATTTGTGCTGTTTTTCGTGGTAAATGTGAAGAATGACAGGTTGGATGACACACTTATTATATATATTTTTTGGCAGAGTATACAGGTGCAATTTTAACTTTAACTTCAGGCAAAGTAACATGATTTTATGATCGTAATTTTGACTTTATTCTTAAAATATTATGACGTTAATCTTATTTATTTAGTTATTTACTTGAGAAGGATAAACCGATCAAACTTGCGCTGGCCGCTTGGTATTTTAAAAAACAAAAACTTGAATTTAACAAAAATAAAATGTTCCAATCATATTTCTAAATAAAATGAATAAAGAAAGGAAACGAAATAATGACCAATTTGCTATTAAAAACCAAAACTGAACTATTTAAATGGCTGCAACGACAGATTGTGGGGAAGAGAGAGAGAGAGAGAGAGAGAGAGAGAGAGAGAGAGAGAGAGAGAGAGTGAGACAGGGCTGCTGCTTAAGCCCAACATTATTTAACATCTATATTAATGAACTGGCGCTCAGTCTGGAGCGATCTGCAGCCCCTGGCCTCACTCTACACGACTCACAGATCAGATGCCTGCTGTATGCAGATGATCTGGTTCTGCTGTCTCCCACTAAACATGGTCTACAGCAGAATCTGGACCTGCTGGAGCAATACTGCCAGACCTGGGCGCTGACAGTCAACCTGAAGAAAACCAACATTATGATCTTTCAGAAAAGATCCAGATCCCAGGGAACACAACACATCTTTACATTAGGCACTAACCAGATAACACACACATCACACTACAACTACCTGGGTTTGAAAATCACATCCACTGGAAACTTTAATCATGCTGTGAATGAACTGAGAGATAAAGCACGCAGGGCCTTCTACGCCATAAAACGGCAATGTCCTATAGAAATCCCTATTAGAATTTGGCTGAAAATAGTAGAATCAGTAATTGAGCCCATTGCACTCTATGGCAGTGAGGTGTGGGGTCCACTGACAAACCCAAGTCAAGATCTCACCAAATGGGAAAAACACCCGATTGAGACCCTGCATGCAGAACTCTGTAAAAATATATTACACGTGCACCGGCACACAACAAATAACGCATGCAGGGCAGAATTAGGCAAATATCCTCTAATCACTAAGATACAAAAAAGGGCAATTAAATTCTGGAAACATCTGAAGCTCAGTGATCCCCAATCATACCATTATAAAGCCCTCCAATACCAAGAGATGAGCAAAGAAAGCAAGCCCTTCCTCCTGCTGATCCAGAGCTTCAGTCCTGATGCTTCACTAACATCTACTGATGCTCTGAATCACAACATCAGAACCAATCAGATCACTGCACAAATCAAACAGAGCTACATCACTCACTGGCAAACCCAAACTCAACAACAGAGTAAAATGCAATGCTATCTGTCCCTAAAGAGAGAGTACAGTATGGCAGAGTATCTGTTCACAGTGTCAGATAAG
Organism: Ptychobarbus kaznakovi; assembly: GCA_027422405.1. Lineage (NCBI taxonomy): Eukaryota > Metazoa > Chordata > Actinopteri > Cypriniformes > Cyprinidae > Ptychobarbus > Ptychobarbus kaznakovi. The sequence goes on from JAPDDN010000495.1 coordinate 172,521, forward strand.
AAACTGAGAAGCACGTTGACCAGATACAGACTCAGCGGACACAAGCTGATGATAGAGACGGGCAGACACAGACAAACATGGCTGCCCCCGGAGCAGAGATTGTGTTCACACTGTGACCTGAATCAGATGGAAACAGAACTGCACTTCCTGACAGAGTGCTCCAAATACACAGATATACGGACAGTGTACTACGACAAAATACAGCAGATCCATCCCACATTTACAACTCTTCCAGACCAGAAGAAACTAGCGTATCTGCTCGGAGAACACAAGACCTGCTGTGTGCTTGCTCAATATGTGTCTCTCTGTCACCACAGAAGAGAAGACACTCCACCTGAGAGAGAGAGAGAGAGAGAGAGAGAGAGAGAGAGAGAGAGAGAGAGAGAGAGAGAGAGAGAGAGAGAGAGAGAGAGAGAGAGAGAGAGAGAGAGAGAGAGAGAGAGAGAGAGAGAGAGAGAGAGAGAGAGAGAGAGAGAGACGGAGAGAGAGTGAGTGAGAGAGAGAGAGAGAGAGAGAGACCTGCTGTGTGTTTGCTGCTCAATAAGTGTCTCTCTGTCACCATAGAAGAGAAGACACTCCACCAGAGAGAGAGAGAGAGAGAGAGAGAGAGAGAGAGAGAGAGAGAGAGAGAGAGAGAGACACGGGCTCAGACGGAGAATTCTGAGAAGCTGCAGGGCTCTATATTGGTTCCCTTGTTTCAATTCAAAGTTCCCCGTTCTAATTGTGAACAACACTCCCGTCTTCTTCCCGAGCATGTGATCATTAATTTTATATATATGAAATAGGTTATTGTTATGAAGACAGATGTTACAATTAATGTTCACATAATAAGTGCCGTCATTCAGGCGGTTCACAATATGTTTTAGCGCGTAATATGTTTTAAGAATGATATTCTGTTTAGCGCGCAATATGTTTTACGCTTAATATTCATTGATGCATTAATCAAATGTAAGATTTTCTTTTTAATAATATGAATGTTCATGCTCATTTTTAAAATAGAAATCCTAGCCTTATGAGCAGTTGATAATCGATGGACTGTTCTGTTAATAAATGCCGTCATTCGGTTATGTTATATTAATATGTTTCAGCACTCATACTTTACAACCATTAATTTTCTTGGGTTAAGATAGACTATTCTCGAATTAATTAAACAGTTAATCATACAGATTGAAAGCCAGGGTGGTCTCTCTCTCTCTCTGTGTTTGTGTGTGTGTGCATGCGGGGGAGGGGTGCGATTTTTCGAATAGTAATCGAATAATACCCAGCGATTATCGAATATTACTTTTGCTTAAAATGCCCATCCCTAGCATTAAGCCACATTAAGTGTTTAAGCACGATGCATTCATATTAGGCCTGATCTGCTTGTCTACATAGAAGGCTGCTTTAATGTTTATACAGATTGCTAATATCACGGTCTTGATGTATTAAGCATTTTCTTTATAATGATATTTTAGGAAAACGCTTAAAGGAGTAGTTCAAGTAAACCCCAAGCTTTACTCACCCTCAAGCCATCCTAGGTGTATATAACTTTCTTTTTTCTGATGAACACAATCAGAGTTATATTAATAAATATCCTGACGCATCTGAGCTTTATTATGGCAGTGAACGGGACCAAGTATGAGCTGAAGAAAGTGCATCCCTCCACATCATAAACATACTTCACATGGCTCCGGGCAGTTAATAAATGCGGTCTGGCAGAAGCTAGATATTTTAATTTATAACTCGTTAAATATGGATTATTTTTTTTACACAAATGCATCGCTTCGCTTCAGAAGGCCTTTATTAAGCCCCCGGAGCAGTGTGAAGTATGTTTATGATGTGGTTGAATGCACATTCTTCAGCTCATACTCGTTGGTCCTGTTCACTGCCATAATAAAGCTCAGATGCGTCAGGAATCCTGACTCAGGATATTTAATAATAATAATGCTGCGATTGTGTTCATCAGAAAGAAGAAAGTCATATACACGTAGGATGGCTTGAGGGTGAGTAAAGCTTGGGGTAATTTTCATTTGAAGGGGAACTAATCCTTTAACTTCTAGGCCAATGAATTGCGTTCATATTGTGGGCTCATCTGCTTAGCTACATATGCTTTATTACAGTAATAAGGTGCATACTGAATTTGGGCCTCCAATATCACTGTCTTAGAACATTAAGCCACATTAAGCTTTTTTCACATTAAGTGCTTATGAGCGTCCCATGTCACTGTGGGCACGTTGCCGTCAGTATAGTGACAGCATTTTGCTTGGGTATCTGATCCCTTGTGAGTGAGAATGGGTTGACTTTTTAACGGGAACAACTCATTATCATGTTGGTAGCCTACAGGTGTTCTGCAATACCGTTTCATTTTTAAAATAAAGTCATGTATTATCATGGTTTCAGAGTAATGGCTCTCAAAAGTGTGGGAGAAACAATTTAACAAAATAAAACTTTTAAATTGACAGGTATTTTTTTTTTTACATTAATCTGTTAATTTTTAATTTTGGTTTATAAAGATGTAAATGTGTAATTAAATCTAAAAATAAGTCAATATTTAATTTTGTGCTCATGACATTTCTGTATACAGTTTTAATTAAAATGTAGGTAGGCCTATTCAACATAGCATTTTAAAATACAACAACCGTTCCTTTTTTGTTTTTGTTTCCATGGTTAAAAAAGGGAAAAGGAATGGGTGCAAACGAACACGGACCTCATCGCCTCTGTTTTGCTTTAGACATAAAACATAATCAACTTGCTAATGTAAGGGTCTAAACAAAACACCACTGACAATATACTGTCAGAAGGCCTGATGAGCCCAATGGAAATTTACCTGTGTGTTCACCTGACATAATAAGTCCCCATCGCAACCACCCCTCCCCCCTTTTCTGTCTGATGCAATCAAGCAGCGGCCGCCATTTTAGTTAGTAACAAGTTTGAGTCGGACTAATTGGAGTACAGATTACAGAACTCAATCACAGCCATTTTGAGATGACAACGACACGAGCAACATCTCCGCGATTTTTTTATGGACGCATCATGGACGAAATAAGGTAAGACTTGTTATAGAAACTAAATTTTGAATTCTGTTTATAGTCGTAACTATGATGAGGTAACTTAATTTAGATCAATTAAACAGATTAAGCGTACTGCTTCTAATTACGGTAGCTTTAGGTAATAAGCAAGGCTAGTTATAGGTAACTGTTAACTGTGAGGCCTAAGGCTAACTAGCAAGCGTGTTGGTTTGTGTCGTAATTAACGTTCGGTACAGATTTGCTTGATTATTCTATAATGTAATTATAGTTTTAGACAGGAGTGTACATCATCTTCACATGAATACTTCATGATGTTAGTGTAGTCTAACGTTACTGTAATAGGCCTATTTGAAAGCATTTACCTAAAGGCACCTGTGCTCTGAACGTTAACGTGTCCTCAAAGCGCATGGAACATTTATTTTTTTCAAGTTTTACGCATGTCTCCTGTTCATAATTGAAAAGTTTAAACTTGGAAGTAATAATGGTAATCACAAGACGCCTGCGTTTCAGAATCAGCGCGTTATTAACTGTTTATTTCGTCAGTCCTCGTATTCGTGATCCAAAAGACAATAAAATCAGTTTTTTTTCAGAGTAACGTTACTTAATTTTACTTAATTTGATAGCAGATAGCCGCTTCTAGGTGTATGTCGCACATGTGGCCTATTGGTGAGTTCATGAGGTGTGTACAGTTATTGATTTTATTTTACATTTCGAACAGACCAAATAAACTCAACAAAAGCATCAGCAGGTTTGAACGTCGCATCACAAGACTGAGAAAGCATCATAATGTATGTGCCAGGAGACAATCAAAGAAGGTGATTTTATTTATTTTTTAAATTTCATGCATGGAAATTGAAGTAGCCTAAAATAAATCATTGCACACATTAGTCTATATAATATTGCAGTTAAATTGATCATGTTGTATTGTTACGAAATGTTTTGTTTATATGTAAAATATTGTATGTTTTTATGATTGTATGAATATTTGTACAAAAACATTGCCTACATATTTGCCAAGACAGAAAATTAAATATTCATATAAAATCAAATATTGCATGCACAATAGACTTCTTAAAGCATTGGTCTCAAACTCAGTTCCTGAAGGGCTGCAGCTCTGCACAGTGTAGCTCCAACCAGCTCCAAATCACACCTGCTTGGGAGATTCTAGTGATCCTGAAGAGCTTGATTAGCTGGATCAGGTTTGTTTGATTAGGGTTGGAGCTAAACTGTGCAGAGCTGTGGCCCTCCAGGAATTGAGTTTGAGACCAATGTCTTAAAGCATTGTAAAGTGAAACTAAAGGATTTGTATGACTACAGTTATGCATTAAATTAACTTGTTTCAGGCAAAGGAAACATCAAGTGTTGGCCTTATCATGCTCCAGCAGGCCCCAGATGATCAGGTCCCATCTCCCCTCAAGCAGGACATCCTTGACTTACAGCTGATGTGTAGAGAACAATCCTTGGTAAGTTTGTGTTTGTGTGTGTTAAAAATTCTAAGGTATAGCAATAATGTATGACAACAGACTACTTCTGTCAACCTGAACAGGAGGATTCAGAGGCAAATATGGACAGTTCCATGCCTTCAGATGTTACCAAGCACCTAGCTAAACAGTTACTGTCTACAAAGAAATCAATGGTAAGTATTTGTCATAATGCCATCATATTAAGCATCATTTCTCTCCAGGCAAATATTCTCTGTATAAAACATTGAAGGGATAGAAAATGAAAGGTCATTGTACTCATACTCATATCAGTGGTTTACATGCAAGTAAATTAGTATTTAGCTAAGATTTGCAATGGGCATAAACATATAAACATAGGGCTGTGGGCGGTATGTAAAAAAATATTTTGGTGATTATCCGATAATCTCGTTTACCCGAGCCACGCCCCTTCTGCCCGGCCCCTGCCGGAGACAACATAGCCAACACGCACTGTAAACACACATCAGTTTTGTTGCGCTTTATCTGACAGTAGCCGGCGATTCAGTAAGCTCAATTTAATTAAAGGTTTGTTTTTCTTTTCTTAATATAAAACATTGCTTAATATATGCTAGGGGTGGGCGATATGGCAAAAATATCATATCACGTTATTTTTTCTCCAGAAATATCAAGATTCACGGTTTTATCACGATTCTTTGTCATGTTGGTTTTACTATTTTGCGAGTTCTCTGAGCATTACAGCCAAACTAATTTCCCTATTACAAAGACAAAGCCTTTCAAGGTAACAACAACAAAAAACAATGGCAGATATTTAGGCCAAAGTGGGTGAATATAAAAATCTTTGTCATTATTTTATTTCTTATTAAATAGAACAAAGATACAAATAAAACAAACAGTGCTTTATTTTCAGGTACAATAGGTGTATTTAGCGTGAATGAACAAATATATAAAAATAAAACGCTATATAGACTGATTCCTAAAGCAACTGTATTAAAGTTTTTCAGTCATGAGTAGTGGGTGATTTTTCTCATTGCGTTTTGTTTTATTAACGTTAAAGGAATAGTTCACCCAAAAATAAAAATTCTGGCATAGTGTTTTATTTTTATACCATCATTTACTCAAGTTGTTTTAAACCTGAATGAGTTTCTTCTGCGGTGAAACAGTTGCTGGTCCACAGTGACTTGCATAGTATTTTTTTCCTACTATCAAATTCAATGTGGACCAGCAACTGTTTGGTTACCCACATTCTTCAAAATATATTTCGTGTTCAGCACAAGAAAGAAAATAATACAGGTTTGGGACAACATGAGAGTGAGTAAATAATGACAGAAATGTAATTGTAGGGCGAACTATCCCTTTAATGACAGTCGACAGCATGTTTAATACTGTCCCTTTAAGACCTGAACACATCTAATATACAGACACGCATCCGTTTCTCTCTCAACTGTTTACTTTCATTTTAGACATAACCAACTGAGTCTATATGTAAACCTTGTGTGTTTTGACAATATTAGCTCAAAAGATAACTTGGTTCAGAAATCAGACTCTGTTTGATAGGGTTTTAGTCTGCGTGCTTCTGGTGTATGCGCTCCGAAAAAGCGCACGTCAGACCAGCGTGCGAATGAAACATTTACCTGGGGTAACAAGCAAGGCTTGTATGCAAATAATGTACTTTTGCGATCGTGAATAAGTGCAGTGTCCTGTCAGAGTAACTCTACCGCTATATGTCATGTTGTACACTATATAGAGACGGTGGCACAGAACTGTAACTGATAGAATGTGTGCTGTAGCACGATACTACGATATTTCTTCAAAAGCAGATCGTGAAGACATTTTTATCGTCCTCGATCAAAAATCGTCATATCGAACACCCCTAATATATGCTTGTTACGTCCTATGAGTTGTCTAGGGGGTTGTTTTACCAGATCGTAACAAATTAAGTTTTTGAAGAGCATTTGTCCTGCCACAGCACCACAACAAGATCTCTGTTTTAACAGATTTGTTGGAGGCTAGCAAAGCATAGACGGGTTTCTTTGAAACAAAGTACAAATTGGAAGGGAACTAAAGACTTCAAAATAAACAAAAGGTTACATCTAACTTAAGCTAAATTCTTACTAAGTCTCTCAAAGAAAAGAAAATCAACAACAGAATGTAAAACATTAGCTTTGTTATGTTAATGTTGTTAATTTCTACACTGCTCTTATCCAGTATTTGAAATTAATTACATTTTGTGAAGACAACTATTGAATTGAAAATCGATGCATCGCGATTCTCTCCAACGATTCTGAGCTTAGTTTTTAACCAGATGTGCGATGACGCTGTAGAAACACCCGTATTCTGCTTGCTTCCAATTCCTCACACCACTTAAACCTTCCGTAAAATAATCTTTCATAAAGTTCGGAAAGGTTGAAGTGAATTACAAGGACATTCACGGGCTTCATTGCACAGGACGCGCTGTGAGAGACGCGCGCTTTGTTTGATGTTACACTTGAAGTGTGCAGTCTCTCCCGTCTGTATTTTCTTTACAAATGCTTTACGAAGTCATTTATGTGGTTTGGAATGCAGTGGACTTATATATTTAAAATATGAACCTCACTAGCAGAAGGCTGCTTTCAATGTCAAATGCTGATGCACGCTTTGTTTGTGTAGACTGCTCGCGCACGCGGCTGTGTGACTCCGTGTTAGAGTGGTTTAATGTACTTGCGTCTCAAAATGATGCAAAATTAATGTAAACACAGCCAGTTAGGTTTTAAGGGATTAAACGAACAGGACAAACCACATTACCGCTTATTTCAAAAGAGATCCGTGCGTGAATGCAGCTTAAGGGGAGACACTGCAGGTTTGAGATGTCGGGCTTTTTGGTTTTTCATAAAGTGTTTTTTTCAGAACTAGTGGAAAGAAAACCAAAATACACTTAAGTGTTTCTTTTATAGCACTCTTATCTATTTGTCAATATATTTCAATTACAATACATATTTTAAGAGTTCTCAAAATGATTTTTTTTTCTCGTACATTGAGCCATTTAGAAATTAACAACACTAACGTAACAACAAAGCTAATTATATATTAAGCAATGTTTTATATTAAGAAAAGAAAAACAATCCTTTAATCTTTAATTAAATTGAGCTTACTGAATCGCAGGCTACTGTCAGATAAAGCACAACAAAACTGATGTGTGTTTACGGTGCGTGTTGGCTGTTGTCTCTGGCGGGGGTGGGGCTTGAATAGACTATATTATCAGATATCTCAAGATTTAAGGCAATTATCGATTTAAAATATTTTTTACATATCGCCCAGCCCTACATCGCGATACTTGCAAGACATTGTCGATATACGATAATATCGTCATATCGCCCAGCCCTACATATACAGACTGTTCTCTTGTAGCACTGGAGTCTTGGTGGTAGTGTTGAAAACATGCAGTGTGATTGGAAACAGTTTCACTTGTGTTGTAGTGTACATTTTCAGGTCAAGTCACAGTTCTACATACAGCTTGTTGTGAACTGATAAAAAAAAAAAAATGTAAATTCACAGAATTTATTTGAGAGTTTGTAGAGCTGGGCGGTATGACCAAAAATGTATATCACGGTATTTTTCTAAATTATGACGGTATTTTTTTTTTCATGCATGACCGGCTGTTAACCACATTTTCTACTGACTGAGGAAAAACTGCAGTAGATTGACTTACAATGTCATATTTTAGTGTCATGACGAGTGAATATTGTAGAAAAAGTCCACACTAAATACAGAGGTTAAAGCAAAAAAATATATTTTGACTGTAAATATTTCCTCGGCCAAACCCCATTCCACAGCCATACGGCTACATTCACACACACAGTTTAAGAGCGGTGCTTTTCTTGTAATTAGGAGCGCATGTCCTCCTAATTAAAAACATTTAGGAGTACCTTCTGATCAATAAAAAAAATTCTGATAAAAAAATTAGCTTTATTTTGAACTATTTTCGTTGATGAAATAGAACAAAATCATGCAGTTCTTGTTTATTGATCTTTTGTATTAAATCAATATATCACATTTGCAAACTCCCCTTATAAAATTAAAAGCTGTCTCCTGATCGCGATCTGTGGGCGCACAGAAATTAAGAGCGCATGAGTGAGCTCAAGAATCAAAAGCACGTGCAAATGTGATGCATTCTGTCGGAACCTGTAGGAATGAGTATAATTATTATTAATAGCCGCAATCCCGCGCCGAAATTCAAGTTCTGCTCGGTGTTCTCTGCTAAGAACCCGACTGTGAATGATGCGAGTGGCGTTACTATGTTGTTTGCCGAGGCGGGGATGATTTTTGCTGTGCCAGCAGAACAACGAGAGTGCGCTACATGTTTATTTCCCCCTCAGTAATCCCCGATAACGTTTAAACGGAGTGAACACGGAGCAGTTTCTCCGTGAGCGGGAATGTAAAACCCGGAGTGGATCCGGAGCGGAGTGATTACAGAACGCTTAGAGCGGAGAGAGGAAAGTGCTTTAATCCACTCCAGGCTTTGATCACATCCCCCTCAACAGACTGAATACACCTCGTCTTTCCTTCATTTAAGACCTATTCAAGCTGAAATCAAGACATTTATAACACTATTTGAGAAATGCAAGCGTATTTACGGTCTTAAAATTATGAAAAGTGAATTTAAGAAGGCGGGAACCCTGCAATTGACGGGAAGCCGTCGTATCGACGGAGAACTTTAGTTTGTGAGAGACGCGGGAGCTGATGCAGCGGATGGTGGATATTTGTGGCGGTCGATGTGGATATTGTGGATAACTTCTTCTCTCTCATCACATTCTACTAGTGCTTCAGTTTCTGAACTTTCACGCTTAGTAACACATACAGCTGTATCCTCGCCAAAATGCAATAGTGAAAAGAGACCCCTCTCTAACAGTGTCGCGTTTCAAACGTTATTTAAATGACACCGGTATTGCGGTATTTTAAAAATTCATATCGTAAGAAAAATAAACACCGGTATACCGCCCAGCTCTAAGAGTTTGTTTATTTGTCCGTTTAAAGTGTAGGTTTTGTAATCTACACTTTGCCGATTTGCATTTTACTCATTTTTGTTATATTCATTGATTTTAATTTGTTGCTATTCAACTTTGTTAGCAGTTATTGGCTGTATTGTTCTAGATGTTTTAATGTCCCTTTATATGATATCCCTTTTATATAAAGTTTAATTTTAACCCAAAGCAAAAGCAGCAATACTTAAGATATGGTTTCCTTGCAACGAGTTGAGAATGATTAATATCAGTGAAGCGGGTAAGGGGACTTAGTCAGAGATGGAACATTGCTGGATAAAAATATATTTGATGATATTTATCTCTTTGTCCAGGACACGGACAGTGATGCAGATACAGTAATTCTAGAATTGCCCAGTTCTTCTGTATCACCAAGAGCCTGTGATATCCCAGAGCTAAAGAGGACTGACAGTGTATTTGTAAGTTTCTCACACTCGTGTGTGTGCTGATCATTTTGTCTTAAGTCTATATTTAGTCTACAGTATCAGTTGTATTGTATTACTGAGGTTGTTTGTTAACTGTCTCAATTGATATCATGGCTGTAAGCATTAAAACACAAGCTCCTTTTGTCAAAGCTTAGACATAACATTAAGTACACGGCAATGGCTGTGTGAGCTTAGGGGCCCTATCTAAGCTTATGGTTTAAAGCGCACGGCGCAAGTGCACCTAGGGTGTGTCCGAATCCACTTTTGCTAGTTTAACGACGGAAAAAATGGTCAGCGTGCCTAGCGCATGATCTAAAAGGGTTGTCCCTATTCTCTTAATGAGTAATGGGTGTGTTTTGTGCGTTATGGGCTATAAACCAATCAGAGTATTCTCACATTCCCTTTAAAAGCCAGTTGTGCTCACGCCATGGCGGATTCGCTATTTACACGGCAGAATTTGCAAGTTGAAAAACAATGCTTCTCTAGCGAGGATACGGATCTGCTCGTGTGCAAGGTTAAAGAGGAACACCTCCCCCTTTTCCTTTCAAGCGAGGCTCGTGTTTATAACTGTAATCTTGGGGGTGGACTCATTTAAAGTAATGTGATCGTCTGGTTTTAGCCAGGTTTCTGTCAAACACAGCACATCTAGGTTATGATCTGCAATCTTATTTACAACAAGTGGTTTTTGTTGAAAGGGATCTAATATTCTGCAAACCGAGTTTTATCGTTTGTTCATCTGTATATCTGATTTTTATTTGTTGAACATCAATACAATTTTTACCCTTAAATGGGTAAGTTAATTTGAAGAATTAAGTTACTTATTGAGTAACTAAATTACTTTTCAGAGAGTAAATAGTAAAGTAATTTAAATACAATATTGATGATGTAATTAGTAATTAATTACTTTTTGAAAGTAACTTACCCAACACTGTGTGTGTGGCAATATGTATGGTCTTTATGCCGTTTTAATAGAGAAACATTAATGCAACTTGGAATTAATATTAGGAATTTCTGTTATAATATTTGAGAGTAGGTTTTTGTTACCAGTTTTCATAATGTAGACAGGGTGCGTGTATATCTAAAGTATTTGATGTTTATTTAGCTTATTATTGATAACCTTTAATAAATCTGTACACTAGACGAGGTCAAATAAACCATGCATATGAATCGATATTCTGTTGATTTGTGCTTATTGGTGAAAGAGCAACTTCTAATGAAAGGTAAAAATTTCCCAAACGACAACAATCATTGTAATTTAAAATTGAGCAATTTATTTTAACCATTATACAGTATGACGAAAAAGTTTTCATTGACTAAAACTAGACTAAAATGTCCAGACATTTAGTTCACTAAAACTTGACTAAACCAAAACAGGAAAAAGTTGACTAAATATGTTGCTAACTAAAAATTACATTTGACGTAGGACTAAGACTAAATAAAAAATTAGCTGACAAAATTAACAGTAATGAATACCATCTTTTTTTTCAACAGATCAGGTCTGCCCCAAAAACTTTTCTAATTGACTGTGAACCCTACATTATTCTACGGACACCACTTAGACAGCCAGCCATTGAGTGACGACAGTCTGCTTAGTTTCTCATCACTCCTACGAATAAGCAGTGTATGCACATTGTGCACCTGCCTATGGGCGCATATTACTATTAAATATTACTAACGTGCTCTTTAAATTAAAGAATATATATATATTGTGGCATTGAATTTAGACCAGGTTTCATTTGGTCAATGGTACAGTCTATTTCAGTTGCCTCAAAATAGCAACACGCCAACAATGCGCCTGAACACACCATGTCCATGGGCGCAAGTGCATTTGCTATTTAAACACCGTGGCGCTGGACATGAAAATGATAACTGTGTTGGGCTGAAACTAGCAAAAAAACTGGCACTGCATTGCGCTGGGTGTATGATGGGGCCCTAGGTTTGTAAAAATGAAGGTGATACAAAGTGTTTTATTGTAAATTTTGTAGGATTCTTTTATTTGAATCTTAGATATACTCTGGATTCACAATGGACCCTGCATACAGAGATCCATTTTGATTATGGTTTTAAACTAAAGCTATGTTATCTATTTACAGCTTACCAAGAAATCATTAAACATCAGTTCCACTTCAGATGACTCAATTAGCAGCATTGACAACAGCGAAGATGATTATGTGCCTGAATCAGAGAGCTGTTCAGAAGAATCTGAAGAGAGCCTTCCACAGCCTTTGTCCAGTCCCTCATCTCCCAATGTGCCATTAGATGAGAATGTTTATACTTCCTCATCTTCCATGAATGCAGACAAAGAATGTTCCCCACTTGAAGATAAGGAGACAACAACTCATGCAGACAATGACTGCAGTAGTGAGGTTTCAGTGATGAAATTGAAAAAGACTGCATATGGCCAAAGAATGTACAACAAAAAGCAGTATTGCATTTACTGCTCCAAACCATTCTGCAAAATGGCAAGACACTTGGCCCAAGTTCATAAGAATGAGGTGGACGTAGCAAAAGCTCTTTCTTTTCCAAAGGGGTCTAAAGAAAGAAGGATTAATCTAGATCTTTTGAGGAATAAAGGGAACCGTGTACACAACACGAATGTTCTAAAAACTGGCAAAGGGGTGTTGGTGCCACGTCAACAATCCACTGCTAAACATGTGAATGTTAAGGACTACATGCACTGTTTGAACTGCCAAGGGCTGTACAGACGAAAAGCACTTTGGAGGCATATGTCAAGGTGCAACCTGGCCAAGAAGTGCCAGGTCACAAAACCAGGTAGATCCAGAGTTCAGGCACTCTGTGCTTACGCGGAGCCTGTTCCTGAAGGAGTAACAAAAAAATTATGGAAACTGATCAGTGACATGAAGCAAGATGAAGTAACACATGCGGTTAAAAGTGATGCATGCATCACCAAATTTGGAGAACACTTGTACAACAAAATGGGGAACGACAAAACCAAGCACGAATATATCAGAACTAAAATGCGTGAGGCTGGAAGGCTGTTGGTGTGTGCTAGGAAAGTGGGAAAGCTGCAGAGTATTAAAGACTTTTTCATACCTACAAACTTCTATCATGTTATCAAGGCTGTTAAAGATACCTCGGGATTCCGAGATGAAGATGAGGTCTTCGGAATTCCATCTTTGGCATTAAAACTGGGGCACAACCTTAAAAAAATGGCCGCTATTGCAGAATGTGAAGCAATGATCGCAGGAGACGAAAAGGATGTCCAAAATATAAAAATGTTTCAGCAAATGTATACCACAAAATGGAATGAATTTGTGTCCGCCTCAGCCTTGAAGACGCTTAATGAAGCAAAATGGAACTCTCCAGAACTTCTCCCTTTTACTGAGGATGTAAAAAAAATGCACATCCATCTCAGCAATCAAACTAAACTGTACCAAGAAAAGCTCAAACTTGAGAAAAGTCAGAAGAACTGGTCAAGTCTTGCCCAAGTAACTCTGTGTAATGTAATTGTGTTCAATCGCAGAAGAGCAGGAGAAGTTTCGAAAATGAGGTTGAATTCATATCTTCTCCGAAACACATCCGTTTTACATTCCGATGTCGCTGATGCTTTATCTGAAGTTGAGCAGAAGCTCTGTCAGCATTTCCAACGCGTCGAAATTAGAGGCAAGCGAGACAGAAAGGTGCCAATACTCCTGACCCCAAGTATGCTGGACTCCATGGAGCTACTTGTAAAGAATCGTCAAGCATGTGGCGTACTGGATGAAAATTATTTTTTTTTCGCAAAGCCCATGACTGAGACATCATACTACAAAGGCACAGATTGCATCAGGAAGGTTGCCCACCAGTGTGGAGCCAAACATCCAAAGACGTTGTCTTCCACAAAGCTGCGGAAACACATTGCAACGCTGTCTAAAGTGCTGAATCTGACCGATACGGAGTTGGACCAGTTAGCAGACTTTATGGGACATGATATAAGAGTCCATAGAAAGTTTTACCGGTTGCCTGAAGGGACGTTACAACTAGCAAAGATCAGCAAGGTGCTGATGGCCCTTGAACAGGGAAGAGTATCAGAATTCAAGGGGAAAAACCTTGATGAAATTAACATTGATCCTAACGGTAGGAACACATGCCATAATTTTTGCTCTTATACATATTATTTATTGCCACTGTTTAGTTCAGTTACAAGGAACTTATTTTGTGCAACTTTATATGGTGCGTGGAAACAAATGCTTTTCTACACTTTTCTGCAGAGAAACTGAATGTAGAGACTGTTTCTGAAAGTGAGGATGAAGAGAGTGAGAGTGAGATGCCACAGCCAAAAAAGCGACGTCAGTCCTCTTCAACATCTATAGGTATGGTCATCTGTGATTTGATGTGAATTCCTGCATTTGCAAGTAATCTGTGTGTGTTTTGGTTGGGTTTAATAATAAAGATTTAGATTTTGCTATTTGTATTATAAAAATCTCTGTGGCTGTCCCTGATACGCTCATTTGACCTAAAACAGGTTTGCAGCCGTCTGACTTACAAAGCAGGTAAGGAACTTGATCTCATTCTCACCCAAGCTGTGCCACAAAATGCCTAATGGTCACGCCTCTGAACACCGTTTCATTCAGTTCACTGTGTGCCTCCTGGAACAGTGCTCTGTTCCACCACTACTGTTTTATTTCTACTGCAACCTGTCTCCCACCCACTTTTCACTGGTCGCCTCTGCTCTACCTCTCGACACATTTTCCTCACTAAAGGTCAGTGATGCCACAGAGTCTCTCTGCTCTACACTAAGCTCATGTCTGGACAGGCTGTGTCCTCTATCCACCAAACCTGCTCACTCAAACCAGCCTCACCCGTGGATGACTGATACCATCTGAAAGCTGCATACTGATCTCAGAGCTGCTGAGAGAAAATGTCAGAAATCTCAAGGGTTACCCTTCACTCCTATCTTTCTTCTCATCCAGCATTAGTGCTGAAAAAATGGCTTTCTACAAAGATGTACCAAAGCCACTAAACTCTATTGATTTATTTGCTTCTTTCTTGACTGAAAAAAGTGGCAGCCATTAATAACCAGTTCTCTGAGCTACAACCTGTCTTCCCCATCAACTGCACATCACTTCCATCATTCACTCACTGACTTGTGGCCATCCATGTAAATGTAGAGTCAAAAGTTTAAACAAATATTTGACTCTAAAGTTCAACATTCTGCTTCCATTAACAGACATGGCTTATTGATAGGCCTTTGTAGTTCACTTGTTTGAGTCTTCATGCGCACACGATGAACAAATCCTTTAGAATCAGCCAACATTTCTGTAATGCATCCCAGGGGCCAAGAAGGTA
The DNA here is from genome assembly GCA_027422405.1 of Ptychobarbus kaznakovi. Classification (NCBI taxonomy): domain Eukaryota; kingdom Metazoa; phylum Chordata; class Actinopteri; order Cypriniformes; family Cyprinidae; genus Ptychobarbus; species Ptychobarbus kaznakovi. The sequence goes on from JAPDDN010000495.1 coordinate 187,700, forward strand.
GGTGCGGCTTTAAAAGCACAAGATCTCCGCTGCTGAAGTTTTGGCGTGGTTTATTCCACTTCTGGCGTTGTTGCATTAAAGTTTCACCCACGTTTTCCAAAACAAGTCAGCTAATGCCGAGTTCACACTGCACGATTTTCAAACTCGTCGGATCGCCGTTGTTTTCACACTGCATGACTATCTGGGGTAGGATTCAGTCGCTGCTGTTTTCACATTGCACAATGGATCTGCAACAGGGGGTTTCACATCGCACGATTTCACAATAAGAAGAATCACCGACAACTCTGTCTGATCCGCAAATACAGCCAGACGCACGCGAGAAGTGATAAGGAAATAATGCAAGATCACACTGATATTATGGTCTATAAGTCCTCCAGGAACACACAATAATTAATAAAGATGACTTGTTAACAAACATACTTCTGCTGTGAAATTTTTATATACACAAATCTAGCCTACTTGAAAGTGAAACCAACGTGTTGTGCACTTTTATGAGTTTATTTCTTATAGCCTATAAAAGCCCTCAAAGTGATGAAAAAGAAAATTGCAATAAATATTTTGTCCTTTATAGAAGAATATTATTTACAGGAAAAACCCTAGCCCCTTCATCTTTATGTAGCCTACCTGTTCTGTATATTATAATCCTGTTAAAAAAAAACTAAAACACCTCGAACTACCAGCTGCCCTGTATCTTGCTCTCTCATTGGCTGTAGGTCATCGCCGATGTATTTTTCAGTCAGAACTCATTCACACAGCAGTATTGAGAATCGCCGACAGTTCCAGATATTTAGCATGCCAAATATTCTGCGGGCGACGTGTCGGCGATTCCCTCAGATCGCGTCTTTGATAATTGCGCGAATGTCACGCGCGGGAACGTGCGCCGATTTCCCTCTGATCTCGGGCATTTGTCGGCAATTTATCAACCTGTCGGCGAGTGAAAAATCGGACTGAAATCGTGCAGTGTGAACTTGGCATAAGTATTGAACTTGTCTCCAGCGTGTTCGAATATACAAGTCGTCTTTCCTAAACAGACCAGATGGTAAAACTGGTTTTGCTATGAGCTGTAAGATGTGATTGGGTGTCAGCGCTTTGAGGTCTTCTAGATCATCTGAAGATGGAGTGATCGGACGGTCATTCAGTATTGTTTCTATTTTGCATACAACTGTATGCAAAGCTTTGTCCAGCATCTGCTGTTTCTCTACAGAGTAAATAACTTTCTTAATTTGCTGGACTAAGTGCTCCCAAACACCACCATGATAGGCACCATGAGGCGGGTTGAATGCCCATTTAATGCCATTTTTGATTCGGTAATTGAGTCTTTGATGTAACACTTTCAAAGCCTTTTTCAATTCCCGACTTGCACTGACAAAACCGGTGCCATTATCTGAGCGAATTTCCTTCACTTGCTCTTGTCGACATAAGAATTTTCTGATCGCATTGATACAGGAGTCTATCGAGAGTATGGGCCATTTCAATGTGAACTGCTCTGTCAAACATGTTAATATAACACCATATCTTTTAACAGTGCTCCTTCCTCACTTGGTCTTAATTTGGCCGAAATAATCCATACCAGCGTACGTAAGTGGACGATGGTCCATAGAAACTCTCTCAGTAGGTAGATCTGACATTTTTTGTTTACCTGGCTTTTGTCCGTTTTGTTGACAAATCACACATTCTTTCATTGTTCCTAGAAGCTGAGTTATCATGAATCCAGTAGTGTCGACGAAGAGACACTATGCCCCATTTTCTCATGCACATGTTGAAGAATGAGGTTCTTCGACACAAAGCGTCGAACTCCGTGCAAGACAAGCATTTGTGTTTAAAAACTGTTTATTTATTTTTAAATGACTGATCGTTTCGTTAGATAAGACCCTTATTCCTCGGCTGGGATCGTGTAGAGCCCTTTGAAGCTGCATTGAAACTGCAATTTGGACCTTCAATCCATTGAACCCCAGTGAAGTCCACTATATGAAAAAAAAAAATCCTGGAATGTTTTCCTCAAAAAGCATCTGAAGGGATATGAAGCCCAACGTCCTGGGGTAGTAAAGATAATAAAATAATCACTTTGTTGATGACTTCATCAAGTGCAAGTGATGTTACAAATGCTTTCTACTGCAAACTACTACTGCAAAGGAAATTGTCTGTAGCTGGCATCGACCTTTGCAAGTGGACAACCAACTGTGCTAAATTGAAGGAGAAATGGAAGACAACAGTGATTGAACTCGCAGAGAAGACTGAAACGCATGGATCTGTGCTGAAGGTACTGGGCTTTGTATGGAGAACTAAAACGGATGATTTCATCTTTGATCTGACTGCGTTGCTGGATGCTGTAGCTAAAAGAGAGAACACCAAGGGAAGTGTTCTAAAGCTCTCTGCTCGCATATTCAACCCAATAGGCTTTATTACCCCATTCACGGTGCGAGTGAAATGCCTTTTCCAAGAGATGTGGATACGAGGCCTTGTTTGGGATGAGGAGCTGCCCACAGATCTTGGACAATAATGGCAAGGATGGTGTTCAGAACTTCCACAGATTCACCACATAGTCATCCACAAAGCCCCGCTGAAGAAGATATGACTGCCTCGTCTTGAGCTGATGGGAGCAGTGATTGGAGCAAGACTAGGAACCAGACTGTTGAAGCCTCTGAATATGGAGCTCCATAAAGTCCAAGTGTGGGCAGATTCAGTGATCGTGCTGCAGTGGATTTGCAGTCCAGCTCATAAATGGAAACAGTTTGTGTCAGAGTATCTGAAATCCAGTCTTGAACAAACCCTGTAATGTGATCTCACTGTAAAGGCAAATTCAATCCAGCTGACCTCCCCGCCAGAAGTCAGACTGCAGCTAAACTGAAGGAAAGTGAACTGTGGTGAAGGGGACCTTCATTTCTGACTGCACCGAATCTGTTGGAAGGGAGCAGTGAAGAGCAAAGCAATGAAGATGTCACTAATGAGCAAAAACAAGGTCATCAGATCACTGTGCAACTCAGTAGCAGCAGTGACCAAAAGGGAACAGAACCTTTGCTTGATTTTAATGAAGTACAGCAAACTGAAGACAGTATTGTCACTGCTTGGAACAAACAGTTTGTTCAGAACACCAGTTCAAGCTCCAAGAGACGAGGTGAGTCTCTTAATGTGACTCAAGATAGCAGCTTTAGCCATGAGATCAATTAGCTGAAAGCTGGTAAGACCCTGAACTCAGATAAAAAAAAAATCAGAGACCTAAAACCTTTCCTTGACGAAGATGAATTGCTCAACCATGGAGCAATTCAAAAGAGCACAACCATGAATTTATGCATTCTGGTCCAAGAGACACGCTAGTACAAAATAGAAGTAGGCGCTGGATTTTGCGAGGCAGGCAAACTGTGAAGAGTATTGTTCAAATGTTCTGAGTCCAAAAATTCAAGGCAAAGCCCGCACAGAAGGACACTGCTCCATTACCATGAGACGGATTAACAGAGAGCTCCATTTGAAGTAACTGTAGACTTTGCAGGTCCACTATGTGAAGAATGATCGTGTGCTATGCAAGGCTTATGCTGCTCTGTTCACGTGTAATCACTAGAGCAGTGCACTTGAAGCTGGTTTCAAGTCAGTTAACTGAAAGTTTCTTGTTAGCACTAATGCGATTCTTTTCCAGAAGATGACCGTGCAAAGTCATTTGTTCAGACAATGTCAGAACCTTTAAAAGAGCAAATCAAGACCTTAGCGAGCTGTGGCAAGCCATCAAAAATCTACAAATTCTGGAATACTTCTTAGGAAAGGGCATCACCTGGCATTTCATTGTGGAGCGAGCTGCCTGGTCAGGTGGATTTTGGGAGAATCTTGTAAGGTCTGTGAATGCGAGCCTGAGGAAGGTGCTAGGAAGAGCATCACTTTGAAGAAATGTCTACGCTCCTCACAGAAGTAGAGGCCACACTGAATTCTAGACCCCTTACCTTTGTCCACAATGAGCTTGACGTGCCGCAACCACTAACACCTGCACACTTCGTGGTTGGTGAGCGATTCAATGTACAGGTGCTGGTCTTATAATTAGAATATCATCAAAAAGTAGATTTATTTCAGTAATTCCATTCAAAAAGTGAAACTTGTATAATGTATACATTCATTCCACACAGACTGATATATTTGAAGTGTTTATTTCTTTTAATTTTGATGATTATAACTGACAACTAATGAAAACCCCAAATTCAGTATCTCGGAAAATTAGAATATTACTTATGACCAATACAAAGAAAGGATTTTTAGAAATCTTGGCCAACTGAAAAGTATGAACATGAAAAGTATGAGCATGTACAGCACTCAATACTTAGTCAGGGCTCCTTTTGCCTGAATTTCTGCAGCAATGCGGCGTGGCATGGAGCCGATCAGTCTGTGGCACTGCTCAGGTGTTATGAGAGCCCAGGTTGCTCTGATAGTGGCCTTCAGCTCTTCTGCATTGTTGGGTCTGGCATATCGCATCTTCCTCTTCACAATACCCCATAGATTTTCTATGGGGTTAAGGTCAGGCGAGTTTGCTGGCCAATTAAGAACAGGGATACCATGGTCCTTAAACCAGGTACTGGTAGCTTTGGCAATGTGTGCTGGTGCCAAGTCCTGTTGGAAAATGAAATCTGCATCTCCATAAAGTTGGTCAGCAGCAGGAAGCATGAAGTGCTCTAAAACTTCCTGGTATACGGCTGTGTTGACCTTGGACCTCAGAAAACACAGTGGACCAACACCAGCAGATGACATGGCACCCCAAACCATCACTGACTGTGGAAACTTCACACTGGACCTCAAGCAACGTTTTGCAATGACCTTTTGTGTCTTGCCCTCCTTGTGCAAGGTGTCAATGGTCGTCTTTTGGACAACTGTCAAGTCAGCAGTCTTCCCCATGATTGTGTAGCCTACAGAACTAGACTGAGAGACCATTTAAAGGCCTTTGCAGGTGTTTTGAGTTAATTAGCTGATTAGAGTGTGGTACCAGGTGTCTTACCAAGTTTCACATTTTGAATGGAATTAGTGAAATAAATCAACTTTTTGATGATATTCTAATTATAAGACCAGCACCTGTATGTGCGTTGCATCTTTGTGTAATCCTATGCATAACTTCAGTAAACAGTTCAAGCTACCAACTGCGACCAGAACAGGGGCATCCCTCTCTACTTTCAAGAATCTCCTGAAGGCTCCTCTCTTCTGAGAATACATCCTCTCCTAACACCTGTAACACCCTAACATGCCTAACTCACAGTTCCGGTGCACTTCTTTACATATCTCCTTGCACTCTGTCCTCGAATAGATTAGTATTTGTTACTCCCAGGTCTCCTACTTACTGTAACTGTGTTCCTTTGTCCTTGAAAAAGATGGTTTGTTACTCCCAGGTCTCTTACTTAACTGATGCTTGTGTGTTGTTTCTCAAATGTAAGTCACTTTTGGATAAAAGTGTCCATCAAATGAGTTAATGTAATGTGCTCAGTCATATAATGACTTTAGAATTGCCAGTTTATATAAATATGTAGTGTGAATAGACTGGCCTTGTCTTACCTAGTACAACCTGTATTTCTATTTCTAATTGCTTACTTTTGGTTATGGTATACATTTAAAGTCTCTTATTTTCTGTCCTTCAGAGGAATCTTCAGTTGGCAGCAAGTCTTCGAGGGAGAGTGAGATGCCACAGCCAAAGAAGCAACGTCAGTCCCCTTCAACATCTACAGGTAAAGTTAAACCTGTGCTCTGGAAATGAACTTGCCTGGCATCATCTTTATTGAAGCTTTTGGTTATAGTGCGGCAAAATTTTGAAGTGTTTTATCTTCCAGAAGAACATTCATTTGGGCAGAAGTCGGCAAAGGAGAGAGAGACTCCTTCAAACTTGGGTAAAGAGTCAGGACTGCACTGCTAATAACTGACTTGCCTAGTTACAGTTATTGCGACTTTAAAGTGCCCCTATTATGCTATTTAAAAGGTTCCTAATTTTGATTTGGAGGTCTCCTACAACATGTTTACATGCATCCAAAGTCAAAAAGCACTTGCATTTTCTCATACATTGCATATCACCACATTGTTCAATATTTCTCAAAGGATTCGATGGATGAATCGGTCTCTCTAAATCCCTGCTTTCCGAGAGCCTGCTCTGCTCTGATTGGCCTGATGGCCTAGTCTGTTGTAATTGGTTATTCACACAAACGAGCTACAGTGTTTGGGGGTTTAAGTTTTCGCGGGATGTCCACGCAGAATGTAGACGGGCATTATGCAAATGTGTTAACTTGTGGTGTGTGAACTAAGCTACATTACACACTGCATGAAAGGTAATTTTCAAAAATCCATGATGTGGGCACTTTAAAGTGGTCTCTGTTAATCCAGTTAGTGTAATGTACAATATTTCTTGATTTCATTAACTGTATTTAGGATATATATATATCTGTTATGCTTGCTGAAGCGCAAGAACAAAGATTAACAATTTGTCTGTCTATGCATTTCTAAAATTAACAAATTCCTCTACATAAGATTCTGTACAATATTTACTTTTCCTATACGCTTGATAAACAGGGAGTGGATGGCTACAAATGCCACATACCCTTTAATAACTTAAATCAAACACACAGCCTGAAAAATCTCAATCTGCATCTACAATCACATGTCTCGGTGACCTAGCCAGCAGCTGCACTGAATGCAGTCTGCTTTCCTGCAGATATACTAAAAATTAAAATATCGTAGGTCTCAATAATAATGGTCTGGTACTCCGCTAATTGGTATTAAATGTAGATGTCCTAGTGTACATTACCTCTGTAGTGTACTCTATACTCAGCTTTTTAAAGTAAGGTAAAAGATTGACTCTCTTGAAAATTGAGGTAAAATTATTTTCATTATTAGGTGTGTCAAGATGCCCAAAAAGAAAGTGGACAGAAGAGGAGGTGAAGGCAGTTGAGAACAAGCTTTTGGACTGCATCACATCTGGCAGGGTACCGGGGAAAAGGCAGTGTGAAGACTGCATCAGGTCAGCGCCGGTATTGCTTAAGCACAGAACCTGGGAAACAGTGAAGTTTTACATCAAGAACCGAATTACAGCATTCAAGAGGGAGTGTGAGAAAAGAAAACAAATGTGATCAATGTTTTTCTTGTTCAGGGAAGTCGAGCACTTTCTAAGTTCTAAGAGATTTCTAAGTTTTTGTACTCTCTTATGGAGAAATAAGTTCCTCATTAACATTATTATGAGGCTATTGAGAGTTAAACTTTCAGTTTGAACAAATTAAGGACTTCAGTCCAATGGGTTCAGTGTTTCAGCTGTTGCACTTTACAGCCAAAATGTTTGTCCATAAGCAATGACAAATAAAGTTAATTCATGACTACGTTTCCCAAAGATCAATTTATTTGAATGCAATTTATTTGAATTTGAATGTATTTGCAATAGTTATATTTAGTGGCAACAAGAAAGCACCTGTTGACCTGTATGAAGATGCTGATTTAAGAAGTTTAAGGTGAGGTCCCCATCGGTAACCTTTTAAACACACAGTGATGTCATTAATTAGCATATTAAAACATTACATCACAGGTCCCCTGGAGGGTCTTCTACCTGACTGGGTCCCCAGCAGTTAGCAAAATGTCAGGTCAGTCTTCTGGGGGTCAGACTCAAGTTTACAAGTGATGGCTGTTATAACAGCTGTAAATGGAGTGTGGATCAGTTTCTGCCTTGTCTGTAGACCACTCAGAAAGGTTGGTTCCCACCAGGCTGCATGTTGTCATGTGTCCCCACCGAGTAGCAAAAGCACGTGTGTGTGTGTGTGTGTGTGTGTGTGTGTGTGTGTGTGTGTGTGTGTGTGTGTGTGTGTGTGTGTGTGTGTGTGTGTGTGTGTGTGTGTGTGTGTGTGTGTGACGGTGTGTGTGTGTGAACCTGAACAAGAACATTAAAGAAGCATTCGCCGATACCTAACCAAAGACATGAATATATGCTAATATTAACAAAACAGTACAGCCCCATGAGTAAAACAGTTAAACTTTTAGTAACACAAAAAAACAAAACAATACCCAAAGCAAACCACATTATCATTAAAATGCTATGCGAGTTCATGCTCTTTCCACTAGAGAGATCTGGAATGCTTCTCTGTAACAAAAAATCTGAATCTGCTCTGGTGCAACATAAAGAGGTTGAACATAAATGTTGTCATTCAAAGATTTTACGCGAACTGTTCAAATAATTTTTGAAAATGTAAAAAATAAAGCTGACATTAAATATAAAAATTACACAAAAAAACCTACTAAAACAGAACTGAATAAAAAAAATAAAGCTAAAAGAAAATATAACAAAATATATAAAAGCACAAAATACTCAACTAAATTAAAAAGACTCTGACCATCTAAACAATAACATGCTAAATTCAAACATAATATTAAACACTATAATAGGGTTGCACGATATACCGGTACTATGGTAAGTATCGCGATACTAAAGCTTATAATTACCCGCGGTGCCATCGCAAATTTTATAAACGGTAGTATCGTCCATCACAGTTGTACAGTAAGATATGTTGTATGCACGGCAGGAACATGGTAAAAATGCTGGTTGCATGTTTCAAATGAACAGAAACCATTACAATTAATTTGCCAAATGTCTTTTTTTGCGTCTCTAAGTAGAATGGTCGGTGTATACGCTTATATTGTAATGTCCTGAACGACCTGCCGCTGCTAGGATTTGCGCCTGCTCACTCTCTCAAGAATGACAGACAAAAGACGCTCAGCTATGCACGCTTAACACGCTCGTCTCTCTCTTGGTCCTGAACTCCCCATTAACACTATCATTGCCGGTGCAAAACAAATAACAGCAATTTCCCAATGATTATAAAGTCTGGCGCTACAATATGGTCTTTGATGTTTGTCCTGACACTTCAGTTCAGTTGTAAGAGAAAGTTGCACTTGCAATGTTCGTTTGATCATTCTGCAAGTTTATCAGAAGAAAGTGATCTCATTTAAAAAAACAAAGCTCAAGCATCACTTATTCAACATCATAATACTACAAGAAAGTATTCATCACAGTTTTTATTCATTTTGACTACTACTAGAACATGTAAAATAGTTTGTTTCTGAGGCAAGAGTGCTTGTTTTGTTTTGTTTCTTTTTCAAATCTGAATCCACGTTGGCTGGGTGAATCAATGATTCACTAAACAGAGGTTCTCAATTCCAGTCCTCGCCGCCATCCGCATATTTTTGCATGTCTCTCTTTGTTAACACACCTGATTCAGTAATCACTTTGTTAGAATGCGCTCCGTGCATGAACTGTGTTTTCGATTGAACAGCTCCCTACACAGTTTCCATTGCTCCTACTCCACCTGAGCAGGGGAAATCGCTGAATTTACTTTATTTCGAACATTCATTCATGGCTTTGCGCTGCCAACTCTCACGCACTGACGAGTGTGACAACATATACCTCTGTAAATAAATACTATTTTAATTCACGGTCCTTTTGCACACTTCAATGCACTTTAATGGAATATATACGTTCCACTTCGAACTGGATCATGGGCGAATATCCTGTGATGTCCACTATAATTACAATTACAGTTAATAAAAACAGTCCTAAATGTAAAAAATGCCACAGCTAAATTCACTTCATGCAGCATCTGTGTAGTGCTAAGATTAGATTTGTTACCATAATTGCAGCAAAACAATAGCCAGTCATTCATTTCACATTAATTTAAGTATTCAGAGAAAATACTACTTTCTGTTTTAAATTTATTAAGTGCATTTTTGATTAAATTTGGTAGAATTACATTTTTACAATTAACAATACTGCATTGTAATCGAATACTACTTGGTATTGTGATACGTTCAGCTGGTATAGTACTCGTACAGACATTTTTATGGTTATCGGACAACCATACTCTATAAAAGTATATGAATAATACTAAACAACAGGATCAAAAACATGAGCCCAGGAGTGGAAAGATCAGTGTTATAATAATGCATTAAATCTTAAATTCATAATAAAACTAAAAAAAATGTCTTACTTTTTCCTGTCTTTCTTCAAAATTCTTTCTTCTCTTCATACTGATCTGACAGCATGGTGAAGGTCTGGTGAAGTCTCACTGGCCAGATGTTGAATTATGGCATTTATGTAAAATTTGCATGTTCATGAGACACCAAAGCGACGGGGAAGAGATGAACTGAAAAACTTTGTCAAGATTAAAGACATGCAAAGTCATCGATGGCAAATCTGTCACCACCACAGATGTGGACATCATCTTTAGCAAAGTCAAGTATATTATCACAAAGATTGACAGCGAACATAGACGCATGCATGACTGCACCTAAAGCTGTTGTTTTTGTATCCGCATATGTGTTTTAGGCTAAATCACACGTGTAATCACATTTGAGCAGTTCACTCAAGCCCTGGCTGAGTTGGTTACAAAACGTTTTAAAAAAGGGAAGAGGCCAGAAGAGGCAGTACAGCATCCTATGGTCTCTTGCTGGCAAAGAACCCGCCAATGTTGTGTCACTGGTGAGTACCAGCCAGTCTGTTTATGGTAGATATTAAGCAAGAAACATGCAAAAAAAACACTGGATAATCTTTTTCTCGTCCTCAAAAGTGGCAAAAGCCTCTTTGTAAGAACAGTTAACAGACACCACAAGCGTACACTGGTTCTCATAAGGAGCGCTTTGATGTTCGGAAAGGGTAGAGCCGTTCAGGAGGCAAGACAATCCCTGATTCAAGCGGATACGTTTCAGCATACAAATGCCATGGCTCCTAGACAGCAAAGAAAAGAAGAAGAATGAGAGGAAGGGTGAATTGCAGAAAGAATTCTTCAATTCCAATGTCTTCATGACATAATGAGCATATGTCTGAAGTCAATCTATTTTTGTTTACGCTGCTGGTCGTGCTTGCCTGCAAAAACAACCCCTGGCTAAAACCTTGCACGAAAAACCTCTTATCACTTATACACTTGCAAGTACTTCACAGTTTTAATGATCAACTGCCATTATAAATCATAAACACCCTTTGGTGATGCTGTATTTTTTACACTGGTTCTTAATACACCATGTAGCGTCCTGCCTGTCTGGTCATACCTGATAACTACTTTAAAAACATTGATTGAATCCCAGGGAACACACATGCTGAAAAGATGCATACCTTGAATGCAAGCCATTTCCAGATAAAAAGCATCTGCCAAATAGTCTTTAAATTATTCAGAATTTCAACATATAAACGATACACCTTTAAAAATAAGCGACAGCTTACAGTTTGACAGCTGTGGGGTCAAACACTATCGTCATCAAGGTACTGATTTTTCATGTGGTAACAAGCGATTTTTTATTTTGGCCTTTTATAAAATGTATATAATATTTATATGTAGACAAATAAAACTGAATAAACCGAAAACGAAAATGGTCATCATTTTACTCACGCTCATGTCGTTCCAACCATGTATGATTTTCTTTTGTCTGTGGACCATAAAAGAAGATTTTGAGAATGGTCTAGTGTAACCCCCCCCCCCCCCAACCAGTTTGATTACAACATTCTTCAAACTTCTCCTTGACTCTGTAATGCAGCAGAGGAAGTATTTGTACTGGTTTGAAACAACATGAAGGTGAGTAACAATAGGAATTCCGTTTTTTTGTGTGTGAACTAGCCCTTTAAGTGCTTTCTTTCTCTCTGCTGGAGTTAATATTTTGCTGCCTAAATGAGCTTTATTTGTCAGCGCTATTTGAGCTTCTTGCTTTGGTTGCACTGAGATCTCTATCAAACTGTAAACACGAAAGAGTTGTTTTTTGACCACAAATAAAGTAAAATAAAGAAACGCCATGTGAAGAATACTTTTACTTCAAATTACAGCCACATTATTGTGATTTTTTGCATCTTCTCTGCTGTTTGTATTGTAGGCAGAGGTGTGGTGTGTGTTTCTTTTGAATAGCTGTTCCTGGGACTTCATCAGTAAGAAACAGAGATACTTTCCTGGGTAAGAGTGCATGGCTGATTGCTCAAAAAGATAGCAGCTGGAAATTCTTTGCGTTCAGTTTTCATCACATTTCATGGCATTGATGCGTGTCATTGTTCGGTTCAGCTCAGTGGGGTTTTTGTGTTTCAGTGAAACTGCGGGAAGTCAAAGGAGCTCATTTCCCCTTTGTCATTTCCCATTTTTCCTTATGTAGGTTTTTTATTTATTATTAATAATATTCTGATGTACACCTCCTCTTCACAAACACAAATCGTATTATCCCCCCTCCTTGAAAACAGGAGGATTGCTGCCAGTATATAAAGCTGAATATAACACAGACTCCAATTTTCACTCACTTTCCACCGAGACTCAAAAGGCCGTGAAACACAAAAGTGAGAAATAAT